>JAANSN010000888.1:0-43199 GCA_036850665.1 Dicranocentrus wangi
TACCACCGGATCGGCAAATACAGGATCCGTAGTAATAATCATGTAAATAGAACAATGCTAAATTGGATGCTGAAGCAATGGATACACTTCATAGTACACTACGTATTTACGTACTCAAAACTCGAATACTCATACTCATCTGCACTAACGCACATAGGTAGTAATATCAGTAATATGTTATAGTTATACGAATACGAGCGATGCCTGTCACTGGTATGATACGAATTACGAAATACGAATATGAAAATCACATCATCTGTCTCAATCTCACTCAAGTCTCAAAGACACAACTCTGCCCTTACCTTACCCTAGTAGACTACTCGAGTCGAGCGAGACTTGGAAAGGGATACAGTAGAGATAGAGATCAGATCGGATTCGGCTAAAATATAAAATAAGATCATATGCATATGATACACTTTTATTCCTTTGGCATATTTAGTACTTGCGAGATCGTGGGAGTTTTGAAGAAACTTCTGCAAAATATTATTATCCTAATCCTAACCAATGCAAAATGCAATCCATCCCAACATTCATCTTCATCCCAATCGAGTAAACTACACCGTGTGATATTGTAGTCCATCAATCCAATATATAATGCTCCGCTAAAATGTTTTGAGGATAGGAATCATCATGCTATATGGAATATGGATGGATTAATTATTATGGTGGATAAATGTGATTCACTTTTTACAACAACAAAGCAACGTTTACCTGCGTAAGTAACTTGTACAAGCACACTCTTGCTGCATACATATACATATTAATATACCTACTCTCTCAAGCCGCAATAACAAGATGAGCACCCTTTTATATGCCATGTGAATTTTTGTTTCCATCTTCCATCCACAATCCACTCCACACATATAAATTCATTCTGTATCTCTTCATGTTGGATTTTGGTTTTGGAACGAGTAACATAACATAAAACACGCGACGGGAGAGATTATCTTTCTTGTTTTGAGGAAGAGTGAGACTCGTATGTATTTTCCCCGAGAAATGCATAGGTACATACTTCATCTAATTATGATGCCTTTCTTTCCTCCTGGTTGTGTTGTTGTGCACCACCGACCGACCGCCGGTTTACTACATCCTAATAATATAATCCTATGGATATTATGGCTATTTAGTGGTACACGGTAACGTAACGGTACGCACGCACAGACAGACTGTTTCAGAGGCTCTGTTGAGGATATAGCGATAATCTTTTTTTGAGCATTCTAAAAAACCCCATTTTATGAAAATACAAGCAAGCAAGCATGTGATTTTATGTGCGCTTCGTCGTCGTCGCATTTCTGGTTCCTCCAATTCCTCAAAAACTAGTGTAAACGACACGACATGCATCAACGTACGTACTTTCCATTTCCAAAAGTGTGAACAGTATCAGGGATTTTAGATGGGGAAGAAGAAGATGTTGTTCCACTAAAAAATAAATTGGAAGTGTGTATACTCCCGGATGACTTGAATGAAAGCGATGCTCACTTCTTCACGTCTGCTCTAGATGTTTGATCGAAGGGTCGGTGCGCAGCATTGTCGTTATTATCATCCTTGATTGGTCGTTGTTTCAATAAATTGGCCCAATTTTGGTACAAAACAGGCATAGCGGAGACGATAGTACGAGTAAAGATATTGCCGGAAGTGGGTTCTTTTGGGTTGGAACGCCTAGTCAGTCGTCGTCAGTCATCATCAGTGTGTTTGGAAGGTGAAAACGTGTAAATAAAGTCAAGGTAAGATGATGATGAACATGATGATGCGTTTGCGTTTGTGTTTTAAGATGATTGATTGAGGTGAGTTGTGATTAACATTACCTATCTTGTTATCATTGTATCAGTTCAAGTCAATCAAAAGGTGAAAGTATTATACAAAATGAGTGCTGTTTCTTCAACCAATTCTCCGCAAACGCCGACGAGTCCTGTTCCTAATCCTAATCCAAATCCGGGTGGCGATGAAGGCCAGAAAAGTATGGAGAAAACTTTACAGAAGGAAAACAAACGTTATCGAGTAAGATTGTATTTATACTATTGTGTGTTATAAAGACTGGAAGGTACTACGGTCAAGGATTTTAATTGATTGTCATATGAAATAATGAAACTTGTTGTGTTGTTGTATGGTTTGATAGGCAGACATTAAGCAGATGGAAATTAAAGTGAAATCAATGCAAGGGGAGTTGAAGAAGTCGAATCAAGTCAAAGACCGTCTGGAGGCCTTATGTCGTGAGCTTCAAAAGCAAAATCGTTTCATTAAGGTAACTTATCATCTAGTAATTTATAACGATGCGACAACAACTTTCTAAATATAGGGCAAACATGTGGTTTATGTGTGTTTTAGGCTGAAAGCACTGCAAAGATTACCGAAGCAAATAGAGAAAGGAAAGGAATTGGCTCAGGAAGTACAGAGTAACATGGGCTTCATCAAAAATATTAACGAAAATTTGGCTTCCATTACCTCCGAAACGATACAGGTAAACAATTCTCTTATATTAACCATATTCTCAGACAGAATGATGCTACAATGCAATTATGACCTGGTCTGATCTGGTTTTAACACATAGGTTAGAAAGGAAAACGAAGAACTTGCCAAAAAGATATCGACTCTGAAAGCGCATTACGAAGAAAGAGAACAAGTAAGCCTTTTCTGTTCTATAGTAGCTAGATTCCATGTTGACATCAAACAAACGTTTTATTGACAACTTTTATTCTCGCTTTTAAGGTGATGAAAACTGTTATTGATGAAACTTCGTCTGCCTTACAATCAGCGCGGTTGGAGCTGGGTGAACTTAAGCTTAAAAATGCGCAAGAAAGGGAAAAATTGCTCGGGGAAATGCAACAACTTTCAACTGCTCTAATTCAAAGTCGAGAGCAAATGAAAGAAGCTAAAGAAACAGAAATAAATTTAAGAACTTTACTGCAAAATTACGATGAAAAGTTCAATGGACTTCAAAAGGCCCTTAAAGACACTAATGGTGCTTATGAAGAATTTAAATCCGAAATGTCAAGGGTAAGTCATTTTGGATAATGGATTTATTGAATATAATCTTATATTTATATTTGATTCCGCCGACATTTTTTCGATTTCATGTCTCAACATTGGGATCTATAATTTTATTCACCTATTGCGCATTCTCAGGTGACAACTCGTACAAAAGATCTGGAAAAAGAGACTGTAAAATGGCAAAATAGATGGGAAGAAAGCACACAAGCTTTGAAGCTGATGAAAGAAAACCACGACAAGTTGCAAGGCGAATTGACTAGTGCGGAACAAAGCTTAGAAAGGATGACAGGTCTGTGTAGGGCTTTACAAACTGAACGGAAAGAACTCTTAGACGAACTAAAGACTAAACTACAGTCAGACCTTGCAAAAGCTGAAACTGCAGCAGCTAACGCGGGTGCCCCGTTAAAACCGTCTTCTGAGAACAAAGAAAATGAATCTGGATCAGAGAAAAAGGATACCAAGAAAAAAGGGAAAAAATCTGAAACTCCCGAAGCTCAGTAAATCAACTAGTATGTCGATGTCGAGACAGTATAATGAATTCCTAACTCGAAAATTCTCAGAAACGAATTAATACAATGCTTATCTGGAATCATACACGACATATAATCCCCTTAAGTTATAGTCTCATAAAGTAGTTGGTAAACAGCTTTTGAATTAAAAATTTAAACTCGTATATTTTTAACCTTGTCTGAACTTTTGTGCTTTGAACACTAATATGGTTGTGCGTATTATTCTGACCCTATGCATCTAGTCGCCCTATTAAAACTTCGCAATTAAATCTACCAATGTCAATTATTAGAGGTTAAACCTTAACATTGCTGGAGGCACTACACGTTGTTACAATATTTGTCGGTGTCATGTTACTGTATTATTAAAAGCAAACCGACTTCAAGGTAGCGTCCATCCAGTGTGTCTGTTTTTATATGACAAAAATTTAACCATTGTTGTTATATTTTAACGAAAGATTGCTACTGTTTGACTAAATACAAGACTTTTGTAAATGTGAAATGAGGACACGTTTCTGCCTGGAGGAATATGTTATTTACTATTAAAAGTATACTTTATATATAATGTTTGCTGTATGAGGTCAAACTTTAAGCATAATATGGTGAACAGAATTATAATTAGATTCGAATATGACATGCTACGATAGGTTCACGACGACTCATCCGTACATTGTCTTAATTATGTGAACATTTTCGTCACAGGCATGCATAATTATGCTGGTTGATAACATTTAAAATAAATTACACGTTTAATTTTCAACTTTGTGCCCGATTTTAATATTACTTTTTTCACTAGCTAGTGTGCACTACACACATAAATCGACATACATTTTATAATAAACCATGTGGACACTGCGCACATTGAGGATACACAAACAAATTATGTAGGTATGCAAATCTGTGAGTTGTGTTGTTGGTCCGATAAGAACGTTGCACCGCACCGATTACGGCTACGTAGTCTGGACTGGAATCGAGAGCAATATATAATATACACCGACCGTGCGTCCGTATACTTTGCTACAGTTTCTATTAAGCATACCTATCACTGCACATGGTCTGTCTAGCGTGTACCCGAGACCTCCGAGAAATTGCGAGCGACAAAATCTTATGCAAAATCTCGGACGGAAAAGATGGAAACCCGTAGTATGGGAGGTATATATCGGCTCGGCACACTATGTAACTGCAGGTGAATTACGGGGAAAATCTGACATGAAGTTGGAAACAGTGCAGTCCTTTTCCACTTGCTTTCCATCCAATATCCAATAGATAGATATGATGACCTACTTCGAGAAACAGTAAAGTGCAATTATAAAATATGCAATTTCTAATTTAAACAGTGAGAAAGGTGGATTTGTAGTAATTGGTCGTGTGCGTGTGGGGTGGAAGTGGAAAATATTAAACTAGTAACTGCCTTTCTTTGCTTATTTATTATCTACAGCCACTTCAGCATTCTTCATTTAGATCATTCGGACACAACGGTTAGATTTTGGCAAGTGCATTCTACAAAGACAAACCATTTTACTTACTACAGTCCGTCAGTCCAGATTCTTTTTTAAAATATTTTCTACAAATATCCCGTTTCAGCAATTAACAAATCAGCAATTCCCTACAGTTAAAATAAAATGGGATCTTGTGCCAACACGATTCTTCTAGATTTTACCGTTGACCCATCTTATCTTTCCGATGAAGGTTAGAACAGAAGCACAAAAATTCGATGCAGCAAATACTACCTATCACATCACCAATGCACAGTAAAAAACGATCAACCCTCAATTTCCTAAATATTTTGCAGGCTTTAAGAAATTGGAGAAAGAGATTGTTGTTGGACTGGAGAAACACATGGGTGCAAATTCCTTGGAGAAACTTGTGGAGAAAGTGATTTCCCCGATTGGTGACAACCTTTCCATCTTCGCTGGACCCAGGCTGAGCGTTATCAATTTGAGAACTTTCCCCAGTGGACTTGTCACCATCAATATAGACTACTTTCTTGAAGAAGGAACAACACCTCTATTGACCCTGGAGGTAAGCTTTCGTCTTTGTATGCTCCCGTCGCATATTCACTTTTGTAATATACCTATATTCAATAACCTCACTAAGAAGTCCATTTGTGTAAGCTAACGAGCTATGTAATTGATATTGAATGATCTTCCATGTCAATACCAATGCTAGTCTTAACAAAATAAACAATAATTGTTACATCGCAGAGCTACTTTCTCTTTTGGGGCTTTATGCGAACGAAGGTGCAGGGTTATGTAACAGACACTGAAGTTTCACTTTAATTCATTTGATAATATTCCGATATGATTTTTAATGCAAACGCTTGTGACGAAATTGTGAAACGGTTAGAATGTCAGAGAGTTCGAACTATCGTTTGCTGCAAGAAAGGAGGTGGAACGTGTGAAAACCTTACCTGCGATTAGAAGAGGGGCTCAAATTGATGTGTATAAGACTACAACAGGTAAATATTGTACAAAAACAATCAACCAGCGACCTTTATGGCCATGCGGTTCCATAAATTTTCTTTCCTCTCTCGGAATATTTTCTCCTTTTACGACCATATATATATATCACAGTCATACACTTTTATATTTTTATTATTGTTTATTACATCTTATTGATGCCACTTTTTAACAATTGCGTATTTCCTTCAAACTCTTTTGTGTATATATTTATACTGCTCTATAGATTTCTTACATTACTATTTACTGAGTAGCATATATTATGCTCATATACTTGCTATATTTTGTGCCCTGCTCCATATACATTTTTTACCTAGGCCGTATGTAATCAGAAAAAAACGAAAATGTTAATTTGTTGAATCTTCATAAATACATTAACCTTTTGCCAAAACTGCAAGATCCAAAGCAATTTCACTCTAAGAACTTTAATAATTTAGCAGATGATTTGACAAACAGCGTAGTCGTTCATGTGACAAATATGAAGTACTTATACAATTAGACCACATGCATCATGTATATCAGTTAACTAACACATATATTATTATATATGAGTAGGTAAATAAGCTATGATGGTGTCATAAGTATTCGCATGTGATTTTTGAATTGGTAACACACAAATGTTATTAAGATTTTATAGTTAATAATGCGTGCGTACAAGTAGTTCTTCACTAACTACACTAAAAACCTGATTAACTTGTCCAGCAGGTTGGTTTTGATGATGAGTCGTCCCAACGATGAATTTTTCAATTAGAATGGCTTTGTACATCAGTTGTAACGATTTTTGAACCCTAAAACGGATTATCTAGTCTCACTAAACGTGTACTTTCATTTTCCAGTCACATATAGTCGGTAACTAATTCTGTAATTCTAGTGCGGAAATAATGGTCTATATAACAAATTTTTCTTTGACTTCATATGCGCCTTGTACATTTACCGCAGTTAACCGTTAACTACTAGAGTGTATTTTTAAAGGTGACATGTATGCAAACATTTAACATGTATTATATAAAACATATATGCCATGTCTTTGTTTCTGATGTTATATTTATAGGAAAGTAGAGCTCTAGAATTGGCATGGGGGACTCTGGGGAACAAATTCAAAAGCGTAACGCTGCCTGCAATTAAAAGGGGCACATCATTCGATATTTACTTCCTTTCCTCAGGTTGCATGAAACTACATTTCCTTTTTTCTCATTACAAACGAACCATACCATGATCTATAAATTTGGCTGTCGTATCGTATATGTTTTCATATGAATGAGGTGTATTTGATGTCTTCAAGTTTTCATGGTTTTGCCTCAATTTTCAAGAAAAGTGTGCATCGCTTCTTTGCATGTTAAACGATCACTAATGTAATGAATGAATTCACTAGCTTGTTTTCCCAATTGTTTTATCTTTTCCTTCTAATTCTAATTTATACTTTCCACTTTACAGGTCGGAGATGCATGATGCGGTGTGCATTTTAATATATTTACTGTCCATGCTTAATAATTAAACTAAAAAAGTACATAATTTATGATAATGTGCAGTAGAGTAGGCACAAAGCACAATCTAGAGTAAACCATGTAAAATATTCGTTCATTCACAAGTGCAAGTGAACATAGCGAAGATATAATGGAGCTTGGTGTAAGAAAATGTTTTTATTTCATTCTGCGATTTATATTTCAGAAACGCATTTTGAGTGCATTAAGGGGTGTTATATTGTGTTCGTGATTTCTGTTTTTTGATTTACAATTATTTTACTGTCTTCTTTCATAATATGTTTGTTATTTTCATGTTTGCTTTGTATGTTTTATGTTTTCTTGCTGCTCTTGTGAGTATGCATTTATTTTGATAATGCATGGATATTCAATACAGCAAATTCCATGAAATTAAAATAATAATATATATTTGCTTTTGAAATGCTTGTAGATGAGCGGATCATGGAATACGATATTGATCAGGTGCTTTATGATGACCGTTCCCAGTTTCAACACATTCAAATTCTTCATTCAAACACCTTTGGAAATATGCTGGTTCTGGATGACTTGCAAAGTGAATACTTGGGGGAAATATTGCAATAAAACATAACAAAATATGTTACAGTTACAGATATACTTTATAACATTTCTGTTTTTTAACTCTAGATCTGGCTGAATCTGATTTAATATACACGGAATCAATCATGTGTCGAGGAAAGGAAAACTATAAGGATAAAGAAATTCTAATTCTGGGAGGTGGCGATGGTGCATTACTGAATGAGCTTAGAAAAGAATGTCCGAAGCATGTGACAATGGTTGATGTATGCATCCCTTTCTTTCAAATCTGTATATATGCATAATCTATATTAACAGTTTAATGAAAACAAAATAATTTCAATGATTAGATTGATGATATGGTCATGCAAGTTTGCAAGATCTTTTTACGGTCAGCATGCGACGACACATTGGACACTTACAAAGGAGAAAACTATGATGTAAGATGTTTTCTAAAGTTTTTGTTTCCACTCATTGAATCAACTTCACAAGACAGAATGTACTATGTATATGATGTGTTTCTTTCGAAGATAATTGTTGGAGATTGCATGGAATTTATGGAAAACTGTAGAAAAGACGGGAAGAATTTTGACTATGTCATAGCAGATTTAACTGACATTCCAATCTCACCGACCCCTCAGGTACGTTAAGGACTAAAGTCTGATTTGTGTGGGGAATCCATATAATATATGTAATTGATTTTGTATTAATGAACTGTTGTAGGGTGAACTATGGGATTTTATCAAGAAGATACTCAACATGTCATTTTCTGTGCTCAAGTCGTCTGGAAAGTACTTTACTCACGGAAACGGAAGTTCTTCACCAAAGGCTCTTAAAATGTTTGAAGACGTTTTAGAGCAGCTTGACATTCCTGTTACTTTCACCAGAACTCATGCCTTTGTTCCGTCTTTTCTTGAGGATTGGGTATTTTATCAAATTCAGAGAAAAGATGTGTAGCTAAAAAGTACGTAAATGCAAGTAGTTGGCACCATTTACCTATGAAACTGTAGCACGAAAGGTGTTATTTAGTCCTACAGTTGTTACTCTATGATGATACTCTAGATACGCCAGATCTCCATAAGATCGAATGTCTCACAAGCTCTCATCAGAGATCGTTTCTTTATGGAACTGTGTTCACTATAATCCATATTAAATATTGACTGGGACTGGACCTACCTATATACCTAGGTTATATTACAATGTAACTAACAGTTGCAATTATGTACACTATTATTCGGCATCAGTCCAAATGAACTGGGTGCTGTTGCAAATTATATCCTAGATTAAAAGTCCAATTCAAACCTCTGCACACTTAAAATGAAAGTCAATAAGTTATATACGTAATGTGTAAAGCAATACTGTAAAATTAGTTTCCTCAATACGCCTAGCACATACGTAACTTTATTGTTCATTTATTGGTTACAAGTTATACAATACTCGTACTCCTCGTCCGTGGAAGCAAAAACCAAACCAAGGTTGGTTTCTAAATTCGAAGCGTTGATTAATATATTAAATGCAATAATAAGCCGGGAATGTGCATGATAAAATGTGGGAAATTTTGTGGACAACTTCAATATCATTTTAATCACTCATCCTCAGCATCATCCTCATTATTTTCATTATCTGCATCCAAATCCAAGTCCTCATCCTGTGAAGTCGTCGGATTTGTAAGTTTGAGTTTCCACTACATGAATGTGTAGACAGTACTTATATTAATCTTTCAAGTAGATCTATAGAAGCAGTAGTTCTGTCGTGTCATTTATCTTACGTCTGGAAACATTCTCTGAACAGCCTCTACCAGGGTGCAATTAATTCTCTTTCTTTCTTCTGCAAGGACAACTTTCCCATGCTTTTCTTCCAGATTTTCTAAATGTTTCTTCATTTCCTGTTTAAATTCACGTCAGTATGGATTGAGAAATCCCATCATTATCACAGCCAAAACCTATGTCAGTCATGAACTGGAAATTCTGGGATAAGTGGGATATTACCTTGCAAGCTTTTCTCCACCCAGGAATTTGTCCCTTCAATTTCTTTGTCGAGTTTGGTGGCTCGTCGCTATAAATTAAAATGTTTGAGATGGGAACCTCCATTTGTTCGTGTTGCCCAAAGCTATGCACAATTGTAAGATCCTTTCCAATATCTATTCCCATTACTTTTACCGGCCAGTAAGCAATATTTAATTTTGCCCAGCCAAGAAGGTGGGGACGCTATAATCAAGTGAAATTGAATTAGCGAATTAGAAATGTGATAAATAAGCCTGCTATATTATGTACGAAATATTTAATTAGCTAATTAGAGGGAAGCGACACAAGTATTGGGTTTGTTGGAGGTTGGAAATTGGAATGGCTCTATTTTTACTTTTCTGCATTAGTGTAATAAATAGATTTGCTAGTTGTAATAGTGTTGTGACGATTACCGCGCATGCCGTTACAAACCAACTTTCTGTTTTATCTTCAACTTGCTTGCGAACATAACATTCATGGCACAAGTCTATAGTTAACATTTCGGATGCCACAGAATGCATCAATTTTTCGACACGGGTCATTTCATCAGATCTTCCTAATAATGATAAAGATTTATCATTTCTGTAGATTTCAGTTAAGGCAACATGCAGTGCTAGTATGTTTATGATAGTGCCTTTTTTCATTACTTCCAGCAGTTACAGCAACATTGTGACGAATCCACTTAGCATCTCCGAAAAATCCTTCTAATGTTTTGTAGTGGTCTCTATGTACGTTTTGTTCAAGCAAAAAGATATCCATGAATTTTACAACTACTGCCCTGGACCTGGTATTAAATCTTGGTTTCGGAATTTGATAGAAGTTTCGGAGCTGTGAAAGTGAAAGTAAAACTGATATCATGGCATATCGCCGTGCGTGGAAGCAATGGGATAGATCAGATCTGTTGCAAATATTCGCAAGCGGCTTCCAAAATAGAATGTAGATCACGTACCCAAACTTCATCCGACTTCAAGTTAAGTATCACGTAACGCAGTATACTGTTTAGCTGTGGAGGTTGAATGGTCTTCATATTGTATAAAACACTAAAATCCACAGAAAGCAGTTAAACCTTATTCATAGTAATCTAACGGAGTAGAAACTCCTAAAAAATGGGTATTCGGAACGGAATGCTGAGCAGTGTATATGTAAATAGGGCGATACGTTTCGTCTGCAACAACGCATTCTGGACAACTGTCCATGGACGCAGGGTCCATTGAGTCAGGATCAAACACAGGTTCAGGGTAATTTGGCATTTCATTGACGCATCGGCGATGATATGTTCTTGGACATCTTTTGCAAGTATACATGGCGTCCTCTAAATGGCAGCACCAACAATACATGTCGCCAAACGCTCTAAGAGTCATTTTGCAGTGGTCGCCTACTGTTTTTACAACGGGCAGCAAGGGTAATGGAGTACTTTTGAAGGTTGAACAATACTAAGGACGTTGATTCCCACGCATTGTACTATTCCCAAATATTCATCAAGTCAGTCAGGAAGACCAAGATTCTCGCTCACTCAAATCCATGGGCTATCAGCTATCATCCAGGGTCTATAAATTGTTTGACGTAGTCAATTTATGGGGAGGAACCTTGACAATGTCCGCTAGTCATACTGATGCTATGCTCCTAATCTTAATTTACAATATACATACGAGCCCAGAGTCGAGCGAGGCAAATGCAGGGGTAGACTTTGTATTTTTTAGTATATAAGTTTATTAAGCTTTAGTTTTTTTTTCAAATCCGAGGAGTTGTATTTTATAATCGTTTAGTTCGTGAAGAAATACATGTAATATTAGTGTTGTACAAAAGATGTGCATAAACAAACAACAGAACGCAAATCAAATTATTTCTGATACTAAGTAAGGCATCGTCATACCGGGTCTATAATTAATTATGCCTTTGTAAAAATGTGTGTATAAACTTAACGTACAGTGTTAACAACATCATCAATTTTCAAAATAGCAGCAACAAACTCAGTTGCCAAATTAATTGCTGAAATGGTTACAAGACTTGGTTGGACTACGTTATCATCCATAATATTTGCAATCGCTCCTTTCTTAATATTCAACCCGGCACTTTTGTTCCCATCTGCGTGAAGTTTCCTGAGTTGCGTAACTGTATTAATAGCAGGCATACCTGCATTCTCTGCTAACGTCATTGGAATGACTTCTAATGCTTCGGCGAATGCCTTATAGCAATACGCTTCCACACCTGTCAACTCCAAAGCCTTTTGATATAAACGAACAGACAACTCAATTTCCGGTGCTCCACCTCCAGCAACAACTCCTCTCTCCTTGACCAAACATCTCACTACGCAAAGGGCATCATGAAGGGACCTCTCTGCTTCGTGCAAAACAAGCTTATTGGATCCTCGGACCAAAATTGACACTGTTCTACCAGGGTTGGTAATTCCACTCATTTTAATGAGTTTGGTGCCACTTGCGTTGAATTCCTCTACTAGTTCTACTGATGCCAAATTTTCTGCTGTGAAGTGATCCAAAGATGCAATTGGTCGGCACCCCAAACTTTTGCATACAAATTCAACATCTTCTCTTTCGATATCTCTAATAGTGAGGATTTTCAGTTTATCCAGGAAATGTTGGGAAAGATCATTCAAAGCGTCCCTATAAATACAAATAGCAGAGGGGAATTAAGCACAACCAGTTAACTTTTTTTTACATACTACGTCTGTTAAATTCACTAGATATGTAATTAAGAAATACCTCAAAATAGATTTCTGAATTAACAACACATTGCATCCTGACGCTTTGATTTTCTTCACAATATTCAAAATATAATTTCGTTCCTCCTTAAGAACTCTATCCATTTGAGTGTAGTCGTTGATGATAATATTCATATCCATATCGGTTTTTGGAGGTGAAATACAAAATTGAATCAGTCCAATTTTTGCCTTCTCAATTTTCTTGGGTCCTGCGCAAACTCTATGGTTGAGGAGCAGACCTTCGGGCATTTCAGTATCTTCTACTGTACCTCCAAGAACGGTGTGAACCTTGATATCTTTTAAATCAATATTGGTATCGCTGGATGGGTCAATTACGCGGTAAACAGCCTGCTGGGCAATGGGAGCCAGTAAACTGGATTGCTGTGACACAACCTTCGAATTCAAACTTGTAGAAGCACACTTCTGAACCATTGGAACATCACTGATATCCAAAGGAGTGGCCAACTCCTTTCGAACCATTTCCACGCATGCAGCTCCTGCGGACCGGAAACCTTCTGCAATCTGGGTAGGATGAATCCCCTTCATCAAGAGCTTCTCAGCTGCTTCAAGAATGGATCCAGCTAGTACAACAACCGTCGTGGTACCATCTCCAGCTTCAGTATCCTGTGCTTTGGATAACTCAACAAGCATCTTGGCAGCGGGGTGATTGACATTCATTTGCTTCAAAATAGTAGCTCCGTCATTAGTAATGGTAACTTCGCCCTTCCCATCCTGAATCATTTTGTCCATGCCACGAGGTCCAAGACTTGTTCGAATTGCGTCGGCTACTGCTTTCGCGGCCTGCATGTTACTTGACCTGATTTCTATTGGTTTTTTCCGGTCCTGGAATACTTTGTTACTGCTGTGGGTGGCGCCTCCACTGGACGCCGCCTGGACAGGGGTTGCTGCAGGTGCCATTTTTGTTATTTATTTGTATAATATTGTTTTGATACTGAGATCTAAACAGAAACAATCCAAACAAAAAGAATATTTTATTTTAAAATGTTGCAATTGCTGTCAAGTCCGAAAAACGCGTGTCAACGTTATCTTTTACGCTTTCTTGCCAAATCATCCATCAAATATCCCTCTGAAAAATTTGGCTAAATTATTATTATTTCACTAAAATTGGTAAGCATCATCGTCATCAAACAAATAACCACCAAAACCACTCAACAAAAACCGTGCGGGCGGAACAAATCCAGTGCACATACATGATATAATAATATGATAATTCACACCTTTAAATGCCTCCGTTGTTAGTTAATTACCAATTCTCTTTAATCCTAAATATGTACTTACCTTAAAAGAGGCTTGATGAAATACTTTTGAAAAAATGTCCAAAAAAGGAGATACACACACACACACCTTAGCAGCTTTAGCACATGAGATGAAAAGACGTACTTTATAATAGATAGAGCTGTTGTGACACAAAGAGAGGCTTCCTAATAAAAAACGAGAGTACATATATAAATGCTATTATGCATAAGATTTTATTATCACAGGTTGGATGTGTTTGAGTGAATCATTCATTCCAGCTCCAAATCCTCTACAATACAACCACAAACTACAACTCAAGTAATGCATGGTATAAATGTCCCCTTCTTCACTTCATCCCACACCACACATCCCTGTTTTACTCATGCTGCGGTATTTTCACAACTGCCGCTTATTCTCGTCAGGGGAAAAACAGAAAGAGAAATATCCAGAACAACAGACAGATCCGTGCGTAGCAGGTAAGTTTATGCATATTATGCATGTATTGATGAATATAATAAGTACTTGCACACACATTTTATTATGGAGTAGCAGACAAGACAGACAGGAATACAGGATGGGACGGATGCGGATGGATAGATGATATGAATGAGTTGGGATTTGAGATGAAATGAAAATTTGTTGTTGAATTTAAAGGTGCCTAATGTTTTTTAGGTGGGACGGAATGGTGGTGAATCGTAGGTGTAGGCAGGTCTGCTTGTGTCTTGTGTACCTGTGACGAACGTTGAATAAACTTCGTACTCACCACGAGCCGTCGTCGCGTCCGCGTCCTCATCTCGTAATCTGTTGCAACTCGCCACGCAAATAATGTACCCTAATAATTGGATAGTATGCATTGATTTAATGATCAAGATGTTTTTTTATACTAAAGGAGGTTTCAATACTGTTTGCAATTTAATTTATTATAGTTTGTTTTATTCAGTTCAATGGGATTGTATACTTGCTTTTCTAACTACAATATCGGAAATAAATACGCACTAGGTAATATGAAAATGTCAATATATATAACTAAAAAGGTTGGCAAAAGTTGTTCGCATTTCGCATATACTATAAAACTAATATGGATGTTTGCGAGTATTTGCGAATAAAACAGGAAATAGAAGGAATGGCTAGATAAGCCAAAAATGAAAGTTTCCAATAAGCATAATATGAAAAAGACTAGAGAGACTACACGGCAATATTCGTACTAATACAATATAGGCAATGCAGTTTGTTTGGTGAGATTTTTGGGAAAATTCATATTCATAATGATATTACATGTGCGAAATATTACATAAAATGGGCTATAATATAATATGGTGCACTGCTGCCAACTCTACATTAATTACTGTATAACATTGTCGAATTTCTATTCACGCTCCCACTCATCACAGCACATACATTTCACCGCAAGCATCACAGTCTCGGTTTCCTTCTTCATTCATCTTCAATTTCTGTTCCTTCCGAAAAAGTTGATAATCATTAAAAAACAAAAGAGTTGGTCGAATGTATCATTATTTCCATTTACATAAAGTCCCTGGAAGTAGTAGGTAGTAGGCAGGTAGGCTATTATATTCGCTACGCGTTTGCGAATACTAGAGATTTCAGTTAGACTTTGGTCAGACTATGATTTTATTTGTCTTGATGATAAGTCCGATTTGCTCCTTCAGCAGCTTTCTGCTGTTTCTCCAATACTGAAAAGGAAATTATATAAAGTGCGAATAACTGAATATCAGCGTTCGTGGAATGTAAATGAAGATATTTGAGAGATTTAAAAATAGTTGGGTGCTAGCTAGGACCAATATATAAACATGCTTTACCGTCTTCATAATCATAGAATAATTCTTCTCCAGCTTCTATGTAGCGTTTAGCATAAATTCCGATTCGGTGATCTCCATTTACTAACATTCGCTTGACTTCGCAATTTGGATTTTTTGAAGAATTTACAAACCGAGACTTGTTCCCTTTCCTTGTCGCATCGACCACGAAATCTTAACACAAAAGAAAACTCCCGTGTGAACAAGTGAATTTAGGTAATAATATTGGCAATAATATAAGTTTTGGGGGTATTACGGTCATTTAGCTCGAAAAGAAAAGTGTGCTGAATTTTGTCGTATACGTGACCTCTCCGCTCGGATTCGTCATGCGAGATCAATTCACCACGGTATTCAGCAATAAATTCGCCTTTTTGGGCATCGTTTTTGATGTAGATGCCCCAACCGCTGATGTCCGAACGACCCATCAAAAGATGCTTATCTGTGTGCGTGTCAACCATGAGACATCAACTTTTACTTCGGAAGGAAAGTCCGTTATCAAGAAAATGATTATTATTATGATAAATATAAATGAATGTGTGAAGTACGTACGAAGTTTTCTTTGGATATTTACATTGTGACAACTGATCTTATCCAACTCATTCTCATTTGCACCGCAACCGAGACAAAGATCTGGATCACATTCTCGAGCAGCGGCGAAGCAAATACAGCGCTTACTATCACAAGTACTTGTGCACCTGCAACCTGGAAATCTATATGGACCTGAAAATTAGTACATTTAAGTAATTAATTAGAATTACAACTGATTTTAAAGGATATTTTCACATGGAATTCTGTTGTAATGTGAAGCTCTTACATGTTAGAGAACATGTGCAGAACTTTTCACAGGATGTCTTGTTAATCCTGCATGTACACGTAGAATCACATTCACCCCCGTTTTCATGAAGACATGGCATGTATCGAGGGGGAAGTTTCCCACCTGCAGACTTTATTCCACCCTCGTCTTTCGATTTTTCGGTTTTCTTCACATTGTTAATCCATCGTCTGGTAACATTCCTCTTGTTGTTGGTGCTGCATGACTTCTTATTAAAACCAAGTCGTTGCTTACGATGTTTCGGTTTACGGGAAGACACGCGCGGGCAAGATTCCATTTTAGGAACATTTTCTAACGTAGCATATTCCTTCACCTAGATAGAATTTCAACACTTTATTGTAAAAAAATGCATGTACTACTAGCATGTTTACTACTAGCAAAAAGCTCCGGAACAATTTTAGCAATTACCTGCAAACAAGACTTGTTCCTCATCAGATATGCGATGAAACAGTAATTCGAAGGAAATGAATCGATAAAGCATAAAAATAAGGATCTGTCCCCCGGACTCCATTCTGCCAAAATTTCCTCCGATTTCCTTTCAACTGTGTCATTCATTTGCCAACAATCTGGATTCTTGCAAAGAAAATTGAATGCTGTGGTAGCAGAAGGTAATGAAGTTACTGGCGTTTGGCGAGTTTTGTAATACTTTACGTCTACTTGATCATCCCCATCTGAAACATTGGTACAAAACAAACCAATGCATCTCTAGTACTTGCATATTAGATTTTGAAGACGCGTCTAAAGACTAATTGTAAGATTCATTCATTCCTTACTATGTCGTTTACAATCATAGGTGAAGCATCTCCGACAAAATAATATCTGATAAGCATGCATTGTTGCTTCTTTTGGCAGGTACTTTGCAAATGGTCCCTCAATATTAGGGATGGAGTACGACTCCGCTGTGTGCTGCTCCATTCCGTTTGGCAAAATAAATAGTGGTGTTGTTTCCTTTGCTTTCTCCGCGTTGTCGTACCTGTTAAAGATTACTGGAACCTGAATCTGACCGAACTGATAGGAAATCACAAATGTTGAATGCTAACTAGTTTCTTAATACCTTTCTCTAATTTCGCTCTCAGTCCCCAGGCCCTTGAAGGTCGACGACAGAAGTGCGAAAATGAGGTTAGACGGTCTGCGAGTATTCGAATCCACAGGCTTCGCACAACGTTGACTTTGACTGTTATCCGCGTTATCACTGTTCTCCGAATCCAACTCTACTTCCTCAGCAGTCACTTTATTTACTTTGTCAATCACAATTTCGGTTTTCATCTCATTAATGTCGGGTTTGCTGGAGTCTAATGACTCCGACTTTCTCCGTTCGACTTGTGGGAGAAGTGGAACTCCTGGAACAGTTACTGCTGGTTCAGTTCCGTGGCCAGGTTGAAGCAATTTGGCTGCCACAGCCAAGAATGTTGTTTTCTGTTGGGATTCTTCTTCCACTTCCATTTCAGTGCATTCAGTACCACCAGGCAACTTAGAATTTCCAAGGTCAACTTTCTCCTGTTTGCTATTACTTTCTCCATTGTCAGCCTTAAATACATTAGGTCCCTCCTCTGCTTCAATCTTTGTCAGAGCTTGTACTAGCGTATATAAAACTTCATCCTCCATCCTTTTGAAACTTGAGTCCTTAGCTTCATGAACTTTACCCTCGTAGAGTGTCATCATTTCATCAATGAATTTGGCATCTTTGTCAATGAACTCATCTCCAAGGAATGGAATGTTTGTTAAAAACTTTCCATCATCTTCGTGAAGATTATGGGGTATAGCTGTCCAGTCCAACACCGGAGGGATTTGAGTAGCATGAGATATTGTTGTAACAGGAACTCTTTGATACTCTCGTCCATCCTGTGCAATTCCAAGTGCATTTAACTCGTCGGCCGTTTCTGGCACGATGAGAACTTTAATTTTCTCAGACGTCGTGGATCTGTAGGATGCAACCTTCAAAGTGGCTTCCAAAATATCGTCAGCTTTTACAGAGGGCTGATGGTTGGAAGTGGATATTGATTGAATGCGATGATGTTGCTGCATGATGGAATCTGGAAAAAACATTTAAACGTTTTTAGAACTGGTTTTGCTTGCCTACTCACAGTCTTATATCATATGTATTATATTAGAATTATTATTATATTATTTTACCTAAATTATCTCTATTTTCTTGCCACCGCAGCTTTACACATTCCCTATGCGAAGCTTTGTGAGCCCGATTGATTCTGTCATACAATTTGCGCACCATGAGTTGTGTGGGAGTTAATGGAGGTGGAAGATCCTTTTCCAATTTTCTCTTCCTGGAAGACCCATTTCCCGATTTCGTCGTATCTCCGCCATTTCCACCACTGCTACTGATATCCCTAGCGCTCCCTGTCAAGGATCTGCTCGCTACTGGTCGCCGTGGCCTAATTGACCTCTGAGATATTGGAGACTGCTGCTGCTGAGGTGGGATGGCTGCTGAGATCAATGACATTTTTGCACGGTTCTTTCGAAATAATTTACTCGCCAGATTTACCGAAGCCACTTGTGGTTTCACAGAGGACGGTGCACCAACTTCAGAAGTCCTCCTTGGTCGCATGGACATTGTGTGATCGTGATCGTGACTGATTGTGTGATGTGATGATGTTGATGTTGTTGGTTGTCCCGTCTTTTAGCTTGCTTACATGAGCTTCAGGATTTCATTTCAAGCGAAAAAGGAGTAAGGCATACGCAATTGTATCATATCATCAGAGATAGAGTCTCCGTGTTTCATAGGAAGATTCGCGATTTTAGTATCTTGATTCTTGATGGACAGAAGAAGCATCAATTTGAGACATTCAGTCAGACTTCATGAACGACGANATCTTGATTCTTGATGGAAAGAAGAAGCATCAAGTTGAGACATTCAGTCAGACTTCATGAACGACGACATGCAACGACATGTTGTCATTCTACAGGAACGCGTAAAATACTTATGGATATGAAACAAAACAAAATCAGGACAGTTTAAAAGACATGGTTCTATATAGGTAATATGGAAAACAACAACATAGGTACATAGGTACATAGGTATATGCATTCCAATAAGTGTGCTGAATTTACATGTACAATTTTCTTTCTCATTCTTTGTATGCTGGTGTTTGTCAAAAAAGCCATAATAAAACATGTTTCTTATTTCTACTGATGATCATTGCTTCAGATCCTAAACGCAGCGCATTTTGCGATTTGGTAATATGCAGATGGCAGATACAAGAATATGAAGATTCACGACGGCTTAGGTTGAGAAGGGGTAAAAGCGTTACACATCATGGACAAACGCTTTTCTGATTTATTCCATCATTCGCATTCGCACTGTAATCCTTTCGTTGTTCGCTGTTACCCTTCTTTCGCAATCGTGGTAATAAAAGCATTCGCTCACGCTCCTTTAACATGCAGTGTGTGGCTGTCGGACAACAGTTTATATTATTATGCTCTTATACGGGTATAGCACATTGTAAAAACAGATTCGATTCGACCGTGTGGTTATGCTTTGCACGTATGCATTAGAATTAGAACCCAGTTCCCATCTGTATTAATAGAATGTGCAAACAAGAATGTTTGATAGTTTAGAGTACACAAAACGAGGATGACGGGAACTGAGATTTTATATTAAGGTGAAGAGGATTTTGACTTCATTGCAACGCTGACCTTGTAAGTTTGCATTTGTACGGTCCGATGCCAGTTTTATAGCTGAAATGAGGATGATGTGACGATGGGAATGCGGGACGACGAACATGAGCTTGAATCCATTTTCCTATTAATGAAGACTCTACTAAGTGTATAGAGTCTAGCTCGCTGGAAATTAGCAGCATGTAGTGTAATTGATATTGAATTATTTAATTGTCACATTAAGAAAGGAAACCCTTGACGCGACGTCTTCGTCGTCTAAATGCAAAACACGATCTCCAAACGTGTGCTAGGGCTAGGGCCAGGTATACCAGTTTTTCTCCTTGTTTAAAAACCTGCATCGAAAAATTGTTGCTTGTTGAAAAATTAAAGCATGAATGCTGCTCTTTACAATCCAAAATGCACTTTTTAAGTTTCACACAGTATTTCTACCACTTTGCTACACTTTCCACTTTGCACTCACAGAGTCACCTGAACTGTATGATATTGTCTCATTAAATGTTTCATTAAAACCTAAATCATGAAGGGTAAGTCGAATTTAAATGTGTCCACTGTGTATGCATCATAAAGGCAGACTAAAATATCTATCTTTCTAAACGAAATCACGCAAGTTGCATATCTAATCTAGATTCTAGCTAAATGTGTGTTTGCTTGCATTCAGAAAGTAGCCATGCGAAATTCTCTCCTCAATACAAGTCGAACTTTTAGGTGCAATGTGCTTACTGCTTTGTATGACAAATGCATTGTACGTTTAGTCGATGTACAAGCAAGCCTAAATACTTGTTACTCATACTTGTGTGCTGGTAGTTGTTTGAATAGACTAGCTATTCACCAATATATATTTTCGACTCTGCATCTCGTCTGATTGCAAATTACGACTATATGTACATATTACATATGCACATGTAGCAGAACGGAACGACTGTAATGAGCAATGTGTGTAATATGTGTTCCCTGTTTTCCCTTATTACCAAATTTCAGTTACAGATAATGTCCTTATGATGCAGTTGAGATATGTTTATAAAAAGGATGCAGCTGCTTCCAATTCACTGTAACTAATCCTGGATTTAGGCATTTTTCTGAGTGTCGTTTTTAGTCTATTTCCATTAACAAGTAAGGCTGTATTGTAAGTACTAAAACTTTCGTGCAACCAAGCAGAAAAAGTGTATATGACATGATTGGGATATGACTCACAGAAATGAATTGGTTTAATTTTCATTCTTTCTCTCCGGCGTTCCTAAATCACAGCTTCAGCAGTTGATATTATGACTTATGAGTTATGACAGACGTTGCCGTCTTTGCACGCAGTGAAAAATTTAGCTTAATTCAACCGTTGTTGACAATTATTGCAAAACGAATCAAATAAGCTTATAATACTGGGGAAGATTTTGTCCCTTACCTTAACCTATTTACAGGTAGGTGAAGCGCAATGAAATTCTCCTGGAATAAATCTCATGCGGCACGGTGCACTGTATACTGGTCAATGAAATTGGTAATAAATATCAGATGCCATTCAGCGTTGTAGCGATTGCAGTGTAAAACCGTCTACCCACGCTAACAAAATGAATCTGTAGGCTTCGGAAGCACCATTGTGAATATTATGATCAAGTAACCAATTACATCCTGTATCAATATTTGAAACTGCGCCTAGCACATTTAAAGAGGAAGATATCAAAACTTTGCGGTTATCTTTCCACAGGAAAAAATTCGGAAACAGTGTTGCAAGGATGGCAAGGAAGCTTTCTCTTTCTTCGCTATCGTAGAAGTAGTCATGTTGAATGCATCCTGTGACCACATCATCTGCAATTTCAACCTATAAGTTGGGAATATAATATAAGTTCATATGTTTCCCTATTTGATATGCATATCGCTCTACGCAATCAACTCAGCTGGTACCCAATTCCAATAGAATTGCCACTTTCCCTTGAAGACTATGAAATCTATAATAGTACAGGTTGATTGGTGGAGTGCAAAATATAGACTTCAAACCAAGCAAATTGAGACCCTGGGTCTGTTTCAATTCCGAGAAGTAAACCCAATCCTGTTCAATCCGTATTCTAGGAAGACGTCACACGGAAGTCTCCGAGCTTTATTCGGCTACGCGACTATTTATGATCTTGTTCGTTACTTTTCCTACATGTGTAGAGCGAAGCGAAGCGTGTGTGTGCAAGCAGCAGGATCTGCAAATTGCATAAATAAAGTAATAAGGTAATAATAGGAATGCCCTCCCATCCAACTCATTCACTAGTTACATTTTTACACGTTACAATTTGTGTTTAAATCAATTTCATACAGCTACAACAGCCCATCTTTATTGGTCTACTAAACTGGTACAATATATATATATGAAAAGATAGTTATGAGCAATTTTCCATTTGAAGCTAATTTATAGCAACTTAAGTTCAATCAACTCCTTTACTAAACTTTCTAAACGTTCCATTGCTTTCGGACTGTCTTCGTACATTTTACGTATGCCGGCATCAGAATGTGTAGCATCGGCTGCCTCATCCTCATTTTCCTTTTTGGTTACGGTTATCATTCCAAGCTGAAGAGGAATTGCAAATGTCATCCTCACAAATCCAGTCATAATCCCGGCTTCATATTGATCTAGAAAAGTTCCTCTTGTGAAGCCCCAAGGCATGGGTACGTTAAGTTTATCCATTGTCTCGCAGAATGTGTCATAGTACACATTCAAAATAGTGTTATGATGTTTCTTTCTGAACTCAGGGGTTGTGCTGGTGTACACCAAGTACAATAGGTCGGTGTATAAGTTACCCCGCTGCAAGAACTGATAATCAATGAAGGTAACTCCGACAGGTTTTCCATTTTTGTCGTGCTTGATTAGCATGTTGTTGGACCATAAATCGTAGTGACAAAACACTGGAAAGCATTTGGTGTCGGTAAGATGATCCATGGTGTTCCGCAATTTCCCGTGTTTCTCCTCATACTCTTTCATCTTTTTAGCCCCTTCCGGAAACCTATCCTCTAAAAGGCTTGTAGCCACGTGGTAAAATTGTATAATCATGGCATCGTAATTTTTCTCAAGAATCTCGATTGTGAAAGCATCCCGGTATAGATACTGGAATCCGTCTATTTCCTGGAAAACGCGCTCACCTTGGTCTCTCAAGTATGCAAAACCGACGGCATGCAACTTTGCAAATTCGGCCATGATTAGGGACATTTCCTCAAGTGTTAGGGAAATCGTTTTATCTGGCATGCGATACCCGGATGGACGAACATCTTCAAGTAGGATGTAGTCGTGTTTGTCGTCGTTGTATCCTTTAAAATATTTCGGAGCTGGGGCTGTATAATCAAATCCTTGGGACTTCGCATATGCTTCAAGTTTTGGAAAAAGAGTTTTATACACTGCGTTCTCCCTCCAGAAGGCTTTAGAGAAGACGACGAAACTATTTTCCTGTGTCATATGTTCAGGAAATTGTTTGAATACGAAGTGTTTCTGCTCATTCTTGGCAGTCCTGACTGTTATCGATTTGAGACTTCCGGCAACATTGTCTCCGGCCTTGCAACCTTCTCCAACTTTAAAATCTTGTATTGGTTCTTTTAACACGCTTTCCAGAAAGTCTTTATCAATGGGTTGGATTGCTGTCATCTTTACTGCAAAATATGTTAAACATGAATAAAGATATATGTATTGTAATTCTTATAATTATGCTATTATGATTATTTTTCAAATTAGTTGCAGTTTCAAACCTTGCGTTCAGGCCAGCACGGGAAAACAAACGAATGCAGGCAGGTTGTATTTTGTATATAAGTCTGGTAGGAGGTTTAGTCTTCGGAGTAGTGTTTTTTCTTAGAATTGTGTATTAGCTAGTCGCTGTCGTAGTAGAAAATCAACCTTTCACAATGAAATTGTATTCATAAATAAACTTTTATTCTGTGCTTCTTTAAATGTGGACATCATTCATCTAATACAGTAATCCCACAGTACAGCATGCATTTATACAATCAGTTGCGCCTCGTGTTCGTGTAAATATAGATTATCTACTATTTACTTTACAATGCATACATATTATATTCTTTACATTATCGGATATTGTGCACAAAAAATATAATATTGTACTGGAGTAAATAGGCACTGCTGAAGCACTATGAGTCTGGAGCCGGTCTGTATAGCCTATACACGCTGACACTATATTATATGGTTGTGTCCGATTCTGATTCTGATAATAATGAAACTTCAATGTTAGAGAAAAACTACTTCACATGTGAAAGAATCAGTGTCAAACTCTCAAAGTCAAATTTTGTACAGCACGTGATGATTTACATAATGGTACATCGCATGTGGAAACTAATCAGTCAAGTATCGGTGGTGGGTTGCACTTATAGCGGTTGGTTACTATCTAACAAAATCAACATTGTAACAGGAATCCACTGTGACTTTTCCCAACAAAACTTGGACTTGAAATCATCAGCCACCAAAAAGGTGAATACACGAGTACAACAACAAAACTGACTCTGTTCTGTTGTAATTAAGATATTAATTTGGATTTGGTTAGTATAGATATTAAGTTTGCCCATAGTTTGATCAGCTCTCACACTGGTCAGTCAGCACATAGCAAGATTATGAAATCTTCAGCCGGAGTTCAAACATTATGCACAATGAAGCCCATATAAGAATCCAACCTTATCAATTGAAAAGTAATGAAGGAATTTAATTCAATTAAACCTTATACCATTCCTTCGTTCCTTTCTGCAACTTTCTCACACTCTTGGACTAGAGCGCTACCTTTTCTGTGATCTCTTTCTCATTTCTCATCCATCCACATTAATACATGAATTGTATAAAATCGCAATAATACGCATAAAATGCAATAAAATTAATTTTTACGGGGCAAATAAAACGTTTTGCATGAACATAATGAAGAAATGTGCAGGAGCAAGATAGAAAAGCCTTTTAGTATTACATATTACATACTAGGCATAGGCATAACAGCATTTGCACAAACACTTTGTTTACTAAAAATTGAACAATTTCATGTTCTCCCTACTCCACATATACGTTCACAAAATTCACATTGCAAAGTCCTGTACATTGAATTGCATAGAAAGATGTGCAGCACACACGGTGGAGATAAGATCATATGGAGCAAGGAACCAATTCCACACGTCAGCTTAATTCCTCATTCATGGTAAACAAACTCCTCACACATGACATCAATGACAGTATAAAAACCGCAGAAGACGAACGTGAAACAGTAACTTATGAAAACTAAATTAAATCTACGTCATTATAATAATTAAATCTATTTCGCTATTACAAAGTGTGATCCGCATGTTTTAGCCAATTACCCATAAATAAAACTTTCCACCATCATCTACAACTACTGCTGTTACATTTTACCGAATGGATTGAGTTTTGACAAAATTTCGCATGAGAAATGTCGAGTATTTCAAAGGTGACGATGTAACTTCAACTCCACGCAACTCCTTGTCGATCAGTCAGTAATGTATAGTGAACTGCATTTGTGCAGGGATGTTTGTTGGATTTGACGGTAGTTAAAAATTCGCATATAAAAAAATGACACCGGGAGGGATTAGCAAGGTATTAATAATATGGATTCTAATCTGTACTGCCACGTGGTGTCACTGTCAACCGGAGGATGCACCCGGTATGGGTATTTATGCAACTCTCCGGGGCTACGCAGGGGAAATAGGGAATGTGCTTAAAGATGTTTCGAGTGGTGTGCAAAAGTTGGCCGAACAAATTCGAAACTTTGAAGAGTTTCTTGATGCCACCGTGGAAGAAGATTGCCATTTTGACTGTCCTCCAGGTTCCGTTAAAGTTATACATTAAGAACAATTTGGTATTTAATTAAACCTGTCTATATACAAAATAACTTACGATTAGTATTAACTTTGACTTTACCTAGGACAAAAACTTAAGCCACGTCCTGGTCATGTTGTAGAAAGTAATGGTTGTGGTTCATATGGACTGGAGGTAAGCCACAGAGGTTTTATGGTTTTTCATTCTTGGTAAATTGCTTGCCGATTAGGTATTAAAATATAAATGGCTTAATTTACTTTTTGCTTTCCACCACAGCGATTCATCACCAAAGATATGCTTCCTGCAACGGGCTTCGTGGATTGTTGTGACGAGCATGACATTTGCTACGAGACCTGTCGGTCTGACAAGGATGAATGTGATCTCAAATTCAAAAAGTGTCTCTACCGTAAATGTGCCGCTATAAAGGATAAGGATGGTGCAGCTTTCCAACAAAAACGTAAAATTTTCCTTGAAATAATTTTTATTTAATTACAAACTGATTGTGAGTATTAATAACAAAGATACTAAATAATTGGGGGTATTAAATTATAGTTTCTGACGTGGGGTGCAAAGCCGGAGCTAAGCTTTTATACACGGGAACTACGGCCGTTGGATGTAAACCGTATTTAGATGCTCAGAATAATGCATGTATTTGCAAACCAAAGAAAGATGAATTTTGAGTGAAAATCCTTTCGACATTTTACTACTTTGTAATAAATATTTATACAGTTGGAGATTTTTAAACTATTTTGTTCATTGAAATTCTTGTTGATTCTAGCATTGACATTGACACCCATTGTTTATTGACTGGTCTCAGGGACTCTAGGATTGTTGTGAAAATTATGACCTTCGGTTTGTCTTTGGAGTATACATAATACGTCTGCCCTTACCATTGTCAATACGAATGTGTCATCATACCACTAAAAGATCGGACTAAAAACACCAAAATACTCTTGTTAAAAGACTCATACTCATATTATCCCTTTCACCTGTGTAACGTGTAGCATGTCTATTTTTAGGTAAACTTTCCCAAGGTTTTAAAGGTACCTTACACCCTTTTACAGAATGTGCAAGGAGAGTGCAGCGTCATCAATAATACTTCTCGGCTACGAACTTTCCAAGGGCGCTTATTGTTGCACATACACCGCACGGAGCACTTAAGTTACAATTAGAAAAGGGTTCAGTTCAATGAAAGATAATGCCACAACATGTGTGTTCGTATTAGTTAGCTACGTCGGGTCTATCAGGGTTCTCAGTTAGAAAACCCCGATTTTCGAGTAACAAGCTCATTTCACGTTTGCCTCATCAGTGCACTACTGTGTGGAGTTTATACTTAAAACGAAAGTTTCACTGAAATATAATCAATATTTTCTTTGCGAAGTTTTCAAACAATGTGGAAATACATAGTGCAGTTGAGCTTGTTGTTGGCAATTGCCAATCCTGCTTTCACGCAAATTCCCGTGATGTCTGTTCTTCGTCAATTAGGAATTGGAATACCCGCAAATATACTTCGTGCCTCTCAACATGGTTTACTCACAGAAACGTGTGGTAGCGTCGGATGTCCTTTAGGTTGTCACATTAAATATACTTGTTAAGATTTATCGATACAAATAATATGGCATATTATTATTAAAATGTGACTGTCTTAGGTCAGGTAACTGTACCACGTCCTGGTCACATTCCAAAATTTAATGGGTGCGGATCGTATGGTTTTGAGGTAGAAAAAATATTCAATGCAGTTTTAAAATCTGGGACGGTGCTAACTTGAAGTTATCTATGCTAATTACAAACCTACAAAATTTTAACAGAGATTAGTGATTCCAGAACTTCTTCCCTTTACTGCTTGTTGTAACGAACATGACATATGCTACGACACTTGTGGATCTAACAAAGTGGAATGCGATCGTCAGTTTCAAAACTGTCTTTTTGCTACGTGTGGTCTAGGACGGGAACATGGTAGATTTCATTCGGGAAATATCCGGCGACGTACGTAATTAAAGCTATTATAATAATTATTATTACTTAGCCTTGGAAAAGAAGAACTGAATTGAGCATAAAATTCGAATACTTTGATTGGTGTAATGGACAAAAATCATTTTATCTGGGTTTCAGCATCACCTGGAATAGCAGGTAGTTGCATGTCCACTGCGGAAATTGCCGGAAGCTTGCCAGTAGTTGCGGGATGTAATTCATTTGTTACTGCACAGATGAATGCGTGTCTTTGTACGGATACGGATGACGACGACTACTACAATGACTTTGACATTACCTTGTTGGGAAACATTTAACGTTTAATAAATGCAGTTAAACTTCAACTGTAATTAATGAGCCAATGAGCGTAAACCTAATTAAAGCATAAAAACAAAATTCATTTGTTTGTCCTCTGGTAATCCAAGTGGGAATTCGACGTCCCGGTATTGTAAGGAATCGAACTGACGATTTCCTCGTCGAACTGCTTCTTCCGTTGTTGATTGGGCATCATAAAGAGTAACGCATGTTTCTTGGTCCAGTTTAAATCCAAAGTATTCTTCGCCTAAATGAAGTCAGCAATAAGCATGCACAATTAACACTTCCAAACGTTACATTTCCGTCCATGGGACATTGCACATTTTAAGCAGTTACCGTACCTAATATTGGCAATTCTGGGAAAGTATCAGTGATGATTTTGGGGTATACACCAGGTTCCCACTGAAAATGATCTCCTATATTAAAACAAACTCGTGCAGCGATAGGATCTGCGTTTACTGTCGCACAAGCAAGAATCTTCCGTTCACGCCGGTACAACACGCAAAACTTAATATTTTGGTAAAGATCCCCAAATATTATACTTTCGTCATAGTGGTCGCCAAAACCTAAACACAATTTTGGGTGCAAGCAATCAAGTAAATGTGCATTTGTTAATGGCTCAATGAATTTTGCATTCAAGTTAATACCAGTATATCTCAACGTGATCCCGCAAAATGACGTATAGTAAAATGGAATGTAAGGTTTTATGCTTTCATTAACACGAAGAATACGAGCAGCGGCAACTTTTCCCGTGTAAGAAGCAAAGTTCCAGTGTGCAATAGTTGCAGTGCCGGTTACCGAACAATCTAATGGAACTAACGCCACATCTCCGCCAGCATATACATCCGTTACATTTGTTTCACAGTACTGAGAAACGTGTAACGTCAAATTCGGAAGCATATTATATGTGTGTAAGAATTCAAAACATGAGTGAGAATATATATACTTGGTCATCTATTAAATTACTTCAGTCACAACAATATGACCCGATTTCGAAACCAGGGCTTTTTTCTCTACCGCAAACAATTCCGAATTCGGTACAGATCCAATGGCATACACTACGACATCACAATTTATTTCCCGTTTCTTCAGTGTTTTCACCGACTTCACCTCTCCTTGAGGATTCGCATTTATCTTCCGGATTTCATCGAAACAAAAGAACTCCATGTTTGGCACATCGATTCATTATAAAACGCTGCAATGCTCTACCCACGGTTTCTCCTAAAACATTTTGGAAGGGTCGTTTCTGTCTGGTTACGATATAGCACATTTTTGCATGATTTTTAAGTGTAGACACTAGTTCCATTGCGATAAAGCCTGATCCTTCGATAACAACTGTTTTCCCTTTGCTCATGTCATACACATGCTGAGCTTCATGAATACTGGAAATTGTGAAGATATTTTTGGAGTCAATCCCCGGTACCAGTCGAGGATGAAGGTAGTTTTCCTCTGTACACATTTCCGCGTTTTTAATTAATCCTGAATTTATTAGCTCTAATGCGAATCCTGCATATTCTTCTAACCTGGATCCCGTGCCAATAAATAATTTTGCGTAGACCACTGGTACGGGGTTATCGTCAACCCATAGCTTTCGTTTACTCATGTCTAATTTAGTTACAGTTGTGTTTAGCCGCAATTCGATATTCATGTGCTAAATAGTAAAACCATGATTCGATTGTAATAGCAGAAATGTTTATATGGTTTTACGTATTTCCAGTCAGACGGAGTATTTTCTTTGTGGTTGTTTGCTATTACCTCATACCATGCTTCATCCTTAAGTTTTAAATTCTCAGCACTTAGATTTACAGTCTCAGACAATCTCGTTTTGTCATAGGGCAGACAATTGTCTTTGGAAATTAACATGATCCTTCCTTCGTATCGTCCTTCTCTCAACGTTTGAGCGAATGCAATTGCTGAAGCACCTGTCCCAATTGCGACGGCAATTCTTTGAGAGAAAATCTTTCCTAGAGGTCTTGAAACACTGTAAACCCCTGTCTCACTCATTAGTACTTTGAGATGGCCATGAAGATTCACAACTTGGAACGTCGGAATGCAGTCGTATGACGGATAGTCTTCCACCATACCTTATTATTTACCCCACAGTAATGTATGCTGTGATTTTAATTATGTGAAAATGCTTCTTGCGGTGGCTAATATACTGCGTACCGGACTCTATGTCAAACTCTGAGCCATGCAAAGCACATTTGACAGTTCCATCAACAATTGTTCCATTTATCAAAGGGTGACCTTTGTGAGGACATTTGGAGCCGAATGCATAAAACAACCCTTCATGAAGGTAAACCAGTACCGTGTAGTCCGGTGTGATACTAACTTCCTTTACTCTATAAGGAAAGTATAAAAGAACTATTTCTGGTACCCTGAGAATGCTTGTCAAAATTTTGATCTTACTCATCCTCGTCCCAGTCATCCTCATGCCCAATGTCAAACTGAAGCATATTGGGGTCTGTTATGAACGTAATTTTAAAACATAAGTCTTGGTATTTTTTTTAAACATTTAATTGGAATGCAGTTGTATTTTGGAGTTGTCATTTCATTTTATACCAATTTTAACTTCTTTGTTTCTCCTGCAGCTAAGATTTGACCCCATTCTGGTTTATGCCTGACTCTTTTTTATGACTATTTCAAACGTAAATATGACAGATACTGGGAAAATATAAAAATTATTCTAGCCAACCGAAAAAAGGTTAGGACTTGAAATTGAAACACCAAGAATAAGTTTAATATTATGCTCTATAGGTTAGGGGTTAGGGGTATCTGTAAATGAAGGACGAATATTCCATACCAACAGGAGTTAATTCTTTTACAAAATGGTTCAAGTGCATAAGATTCACCTTGTCGTACGAAATAGTAGAAATAGTATGACTGCCAACGCCAACTTGGCAACTTTTGCAAACTGTACATTTGCCTACGCACTAACATCATCTTCGCACATCATCTATTGTGCCGTCAGACAGAACTTTGTTGGTGGATTAGGCAATACTTTTTGGAGAGGAGGGTACGTGTAATCTGTAGAACGCTTTTTACTTCTTTATGCAATAGTGATCCATTGTTATGACTTATGACTTACACATTTTGTACTGAATTGTGGAAGCCAAAAGTGCTCAACTACTCTTGCAACAACGTTGATTATTGAATGTCAATATCTCCTTTGAATGATTGTATGACGCAAGAAGATAGTGACGGAATATTATAATTTAAAGTAACCCATTTGTCTGGCTGAAGGTGATCGCGAACCTTCGCAACTCAAGTCTATCGGGATATGGGAAGTGTTGAAACACAGTTCAAAATGTCAAATTCATGTTCAAAGTGATTTTCTATAATTCCGTTTGTAACCTCCACAAGTCAGGTTTCACAACCGTGATATACTTATTTTATCCTACCAAAGAGGCAATATTACTCTAAAACCGATCAGAATCGTATCATGTAATTACATACACCATGCAGGGAATGGTTTGTCGTAGTTTGATCAACATCACCTTAAAAGACGAAATAGAATATGTCACGCGAAATAATTCAATAATGAAGCTTAAATCATCGGAGCAATTCACAAAAACGCGTGGCAAAAAACCTTTGTATTAGTAGGATGCAACTGCAGCGAATTTGCAAGGTCTCTCGTACTATGGCGGAGTATCACAATAGGAAGTACTCAAATTCAACCAAGTCATGTTTGTACAATAGCTACTTGCAAAAAATGCAATTGAACGTATTGTATTCAGAGTCTAATTGTGTGGCAGAAAAATTCTCTGAAAGCTTGATGTCTCAAGAATGATTCAACACCAGGGCAGAGAATTTGTAATTTTATGAGCGAACACATCACGAACCCAATTTTTAATCAGGAATTGCGTGTGTATGTATTCTTCGCGAGGTTCTGAAACGGCAGGTACCATGTTAGCACTTTCAACAAAGTTTGGACAAAGAAATTAATGGAATCTGGAACACATATTATCTAAACAAATTATTGTACAAACAGTACTACAAAAGGCGCTATTGTCAGATGCATCATGAAAAATTATTGCGTGGCATAATACATGCAGCACAAATACTAAAACCTGGTATGAATATGGTATTTTAGTCGCTTGAATTCTTACTCAAAAAGTATTTCTCGCTCGGCTGCTATTAATTTTAAAACATTTTTGAATAGGAGCGTACTTTGAGATTTGGGAATTGTCATTGCAAATCCCCTGAAATATCGCTTTGGTAGACTAATATCCACTGTAATGTAAACTACAATTTTGTGAATCCTTGAAACATGCTTAGACAATTTTGTCGCCCATTGTTCACTCTTTTGAAGCCTGAATGAGAGAATGACAGCATGGAAAACCACTCAAGTTGAGGTTAGGTGAGAGACGTAAGACGATAGTGATATGGCGGAAACAACAATACATTTTGCAATAATAATATAGAAGTTTCCCACAAGCATGAAATTGAAGAACCCCAGAATATTTCTTATTTACATACATAATCGTAATACTTTAATAATAGCCGTCTAAACTCGCGATGTGACACAAGGGATGAAGTAGCTAAAAGTGGGCTTCAGACGGTTTATAGCATGTAATTTGATGCTGCCGGCCGCGGCCTACTTATCTCAAAAGGGATGTGTAACACCAAAAATATTTTGCCATTTTAGCTATGCTTAAAATATTGCAATCTTCATGAGTTGCACCTTACAAAGCATCCGATCAGACGGTTTATAGCATGTAATTTGATGCTGCCGGCCGCGGCCTACTTATCTCAAAAGGAATGTAACACCAAAAATATTTTGCCATTTTAGCGATGCTTAAAAACGCAATTTTCATGAGTTGCACCTTACAAAGCATCCGTTAGGGCATATATGTAAAAGGCAGACTTTCATTAACTGCCACTACTGCAAGTTAAAATTCCTGCATGGGAAAAATTTAAACTTACGATTAGAAAGTGTTTAAAAATACAACGTTCCGTGAGAAACTATGTAATTGCTAATTGCCTGCACTTGGGTTCAAAATTCTAATAAAATTTTTCACGATAACGTTATATTATAGTGGAGAACACAGGTTATACTGATAGTGAGCGGGATAAAAATTTATCCTAGTTTCATAATAATTATCATAAAGTTTATTCCGTGTTGTTCCAAGGCGCACGTGCATACTAGCCATGAAATCAAAACTACAAAGTCGTAGACAGTCAGAAGAAACGAAAGTGCTGGAGGTGGATCCGATTTTTGCAAGGTTTGACAAACCACTTTATTTGGAACTCCACACTTTGAATCAAATTTGGCTTGGAACAGCTCATATCTTTGCTGCGTGGCACATTTATGAATGCCTTTTCGGAGATGTGAAAACTACTACCTTGCCATTTGGTGAGTTTTTAGATCAATTAACTGCGGTGCTACTTGCGGGGGATAAGGAATTAATTAAGAGGATTTATTATTAAAGAACTGATTTACGGATACATTGGTGGGCTTGGTACGACGGTAGGATGCCANGGATTTATTATTAAAGAACTGATTTACGGATACATTGGTGGGCTTGGTACGACGGTAGGATGCCACAGGTACTGGTCACATAAAACATTCAAAGCCACATTACCTCTACAGATCTTGCTGATGATAATGCAAATAATATCAAACCAGGTAAGTATTTACTCAGAATTTATCTGCACTTATTATATAAACTATATCTAGTATACTTTTTTTGGCACACAATCAAATGTATATCCCATTTTTGTGCAATGCCAATTTTAGGAATAATGTGGTAAGATAATTTGTCGATTTGGCGTGTATCACGCATTTTCTTGCACTCGTCCTGTAAACAATGCATTTGCAAATCATGGTATTTTTCTGAATCATGCTAACCCTGGAACATTATTTCTTTGGCTAGTGGTCCATTCGTAAATGGTGTCGTGATCACCGGATTCATCACAAATACACAGACACTGATGCAGATCCACACAACTCAAAACGGGGATTTTGGTTTTGTCACATGGGATGGCTGTTTTTACCTAGGCATCCCGAATTCCAGAAGAAGTTAAACACGTTTCGAATGCCTGATTTGGATAATGATCCAATCGTTCGATTTCAAAGCAAGTAAGGTGTTGTAATTATGTAATTAAATCATGTGCCAGTCCACTACCACATTGGTATTATTGTGATTATCACGCATTTTAATGTCACCTTGACTTGACAATTCTAAACATCACCATGATATTTGTAAACGTTCCAGATGGTACTGGACATTAACCATAATTTTTCATTTTATCATTCCAATCTCCATTATTCATTTCTTCTTTGGTTTGACATGGATGCAAAGCATAGGAGCTAACTATCGAAGATATGTTGTATCACTTCATGTAACTTGGAGTGTCAACAGCTTTGCTCATATGTTTGGCGATAAACCATACGACAGGTGAGCATGTGACATGTGACTCTGATGGACAATATCTAATCTGTTATGCATCGCAATTGATGGTATCAGATCAGTATAATAGGTAATTATGTAACTAATTTATCCTCACTTCTGTCAATTAGAAATATATCCTCGAGGGAGAATCGGGCAGTATCATTTGTCGCAAGTAAGAAATATAAGACTTGTATCATACATCTTCAGTAGTAATTACCGATATGATGAAAGCTTACCACGTGAGACGAATAAATAATGTTTAATGGAATACAGTTGGCGAAGGCTGGCACAACTACCACCATGTTTTCCCCTTTGACTACCAGGTATTTTTTGAAAATGGTAGTTTTGTTAATTTGATCTTTAAAAAAATCTCAAATCAGGTAGGTACCTGATTAGAGGTTTTGAAAAAAATCAAATCTAATCGGAAGCTTTATATTACCAGGCTTCCGAATTCGGATGGAAGTTGAACTTTTCAACAATGTTCATTGATTTATGCGCATACCTTGGACTTGCCTCTGACTTAAAAACTGTTTCGCACAAATTGCTGAGAGAAAGACTTCTCAGAACTGGCGACGGATCCCGAACTTTAGACGCACCGGGGGATCATCCGAATGCTAATGATGGAAATGGCTTCAATTATAGTACTGCCAAGTTCCAGAAAGCTTCTTTAGAGACTCATTCCGTTTGGGGTTGGGATGATGACAAAATACCCAATGAATTTCGAAATATTACTAAAATTTTAAGTCCCGAACGAAATAAGTAGGTAGCAATGCCCCATAAAGCAGTAAGAATCCTTCTCAATGTAAAATAATTGTCCCATTTTTAAGGGCTACTATCATCATTATTTATGAACTATATATTATTACAAAATATGAACATTATCGTTGGCGGTGGATGGTATGTTAAGAAATAAAAACTTCCAATGACTATCATTACCTCACTCAAGGCAGATATATGTTATTTACATCTTTGTCATTTAACATGTAGAAGCAGTGCATTGTAATTGTAGTAGTCAGAAATTGTGATTGGTCATAGCAAAGCACTAAGCACTTAGCTTTTTAATCGCTGACATTCATGGTCACAGTCACAGTCATACATAACAGACACATACAATACAACTTGTGAATAGCAAGTCGTTGTTGCAAACAAAATGTACATTTACTTCCTTATAATGTAGTGCATTACTGGTGCACTTGTTTATGAATGATGATATGACAGCATACATGCTAGAAACAGAAAACGACAAAAACATACGAATAACAAAAATAGCAAAACCTGTCTTTCCTGACGAGTTCACACGCTCACGCACGTAGCCCTTTATGTGTACCATACAGCAGAATAACATATTATGGCAATTGAAATTCTTGGGCTAATAATGTTTTACAGTATGTATTTAGTATTTACATTGAACCGGTTTTTTTCTTCGCATTTCTCAATTCAAGTTAATATTCTCCGTCACATTCTGTTCAACGTATTTTCCAGGTTCTCACTGGGGGAGTGTAGATTTCATGTAAACTTTTCAGTAAAAACGTCGGGAAGTCACCTTCACTTCACCGTGTGTGTTTTGCATTTTTCTCTTATGTGCAAATGCAAGGGACAAAGTAATAAATGATTCATTGTTTCATGCGTAATCTGACAACGCTGACGCTCTAGTAGTAAGCTTAGCACAAGAAACATTCTTTCTGATCAACAGGAAACCAACCAGTATGTTGGTTTTTCACATTAAGAAATACCATAATATCATACTTGGTAAAGATGACTGTGCACAATAAACTTGTGCATTAAGACACACTGGACAACTATAGTCCAACTTATTGCAGTGGGGTCTTAAGATGAATGTTTATATGCCAATACTACCTGTACATGTATGTATGTACGCTTGCTCAATGGATCTTTTCTTTGCATAATAGAATAAAGTTTATCTAGCTAACTGCAACTGGAATTACTTTGGTATATAACCTATGCGCCGCGCTGTATCAGTCGTACCTTTCGATGACAGAAAAACAAGAGAAAAACGGATACAAAGATGTATGATAAACATGAAGCGTGTAATAAAGTAACTACAAGGTTTTAAGACCCAAGCTGTATGAATTTTTTTGCGACAAGATATTTTATATTTAGTACTCATTGCGTTTACTAATTTGTTGATACACTCGGGATTGCACATTCATGCGTTCAAGTTGTGTAGCAAAAGTAGTGGCAGAAGGGAAGAACGTGGAAATCTTTGTGATCAAAAGTCAAGTACTCTCTGATATCACATATCATCAATTTGTGTGATTTAAATATAAAGGTGATTTATCCATTTATCACGCGTAAGAGTTTGATTGAGCTCGTGTTAGTGGGGTTTACACTCGTTGCCAGTTTTATATGCTGCTAAAGAGCGCTCTGCTCGGTGATTCAGTTATTAACATTTAGAACACAATTTGTAGAACACAGGCAAAAATGGGTAAAGAGAAGGAGGAAACTAATTCGATTAAACCTGTGGATGATGACCAGCTTCCACCAGAATTTAAAAAGTTTGACAAGCCATTCGGAGTTGAACAGCATGTTTTCAACCTTGCATTCAGTACAGTTGGACATTTGTGCACGCTATACTATTCACTCTACTTGTTCCCATTTGGAATAATTTCAAGATGGACCTTGCTATTTGGTAAGAACATATGAAATTACTACAACCTTGCATTCAGTACAGTTGGACATTTGTGCACGCTATACTATTCACTCTACTTGTTCCCATTTGGAATAATTTCAAGATGGACCTTGCTATTTGGTAAGAACAAGAAGTGAAACCCATGAAATTACTACCAAATAAACTCGTGTTTCCTTGCTAAAATTTGAATCTTAAATCGATTAAATTGATAGCTTTGTTCTGGGGATACACTGGAGGCATTGGGATTACGGTGGGATGCCACCGGTATTGGACCCACAAAACCTTTAAAGCTAACAGACCCCTGCAAATCCTAATGATGTTAATGCAGACGATAGCGATGCAGTATCCTATTTTCAAGTGGTGTAGGGTAAAGCTGTTTCTTTAAACTGATAATTACCTAAACAGAATTCGGGGGAACTTCTTATATGGACAGTTGCTTCTGCGGTACAATTACAATTTAGGATCACAGAGTTCACCACAAATATATGGATACTGATGCTGATCCTCATAATGCCGCTCGAGGATTCTGGTTTAGCCACATTACCTGGTTATATCTTCCGAAGCATCCCGAGGTGGAAGAAAAGCTTAAAATCATTGACATATCGGACCTTGCACGTGACCCAGTCGTTAGATTTCAGAGCAAGTGAGTCTTTCTTTTAATATGTATATCTTAATTATCTTGTCTCTTGTTACCAAAGAACGTATGGGAATCTTGATTTTGATTGGCGTCGGGTGTGAACACAGATACTTCTGGGAACTCTTGGCCCTCCTGTTTTTCATTGTTCCAATGATTATAACCCATCTATTATTCCCGGAGATGTCCTTCTTCCACAATTTCGTACTGCAGTACACTCGTCATGTATACTCTCTTCATTTTACGTTCCTCGTTAACAGCGTCGCTCACATGTGGGGCGACAAACCTTACGACCAGTATGTTGAATTTCTGAGTTTTTATCACTACTTAATACAGGAGGCTTAACAGTGTTCGCTCCTGCTAGTGATCTATAACGTAGAAAAATACTTGAATACAATTTTTTTTATAGGACCATCACCCCTACCGAAAATAAACTCGTGTCGCTTCTTGCAGGTAAAAACGTGACAAAATCCCGTACCATAATGGTCTTATTTATATTAACTGAAACACTGAAACTGAAAAAATATTCTAGTGGGGGAGGGCTGGCACAACTATCATCACACATTCCCTTGGGATTTTAAAAGGTATTTAAACTATTTTAATATTTTAATTTTATTTGAAGTTGGAATCAATTTAAGCAACATATGACGCGCGTGTGTGTATTTTTGTAATACAATTCTAGCTTTTATTTGTATAGTTCCGAGTATGGATTCCGATACAATTTCTCAACTGTATTCATCACTTTCTTTGCCAAGATAGGATGGGCGTGGGATCTCAAGAGCGTATCACACAAGCTGTTGGTAGACAGGATTAACAGAACCGGAGATGGTTCACATCCTCTCCATAAAAATAACAGTGACAATAAGAGATTGGACGAACAACCCAAAGGCACAGACAGTGAAGCCTTGCCAGCTTGGGGATGGGGCGATAAAGAATTAAAGACAGAGGATGCCATAATTACAGAAACTTTGTACAAACGCAGAGGATAAACTCAATATTTCCGTTTTGTTCTAAACGTCGCTTTATATATAAGTCCGTGTTTCCGAATATACCTCAAATATACAATAAACATGAAGCATGTATATATGTAAAAATTTATGGATGTTGAGAATGCACAACCCAACCATAATATATGCCTTTTGCAGGCACGGCACTGTGCATAATTTATTTGTCACTCCCATTGCATTATGGTGTCATTTATGATGAAAATGCTTCGAAACCTCAAGCGTGCAATAAATGTTGAACTGTTCTCGAGCTTATATTGGAAACAATGCATTTCTCACCAATCACAAAAAATTTACTCTCCGCTTTATCGAACAATGCGCAAGGTGAAGACATAGTGATGTTAGTTCGTATTGCTTAATTGCTGGACCATTAAAACGCAACTGCAAAGACAAGTCCATTCTACCTACAAACAAACCCATAAATAAAGTACCTACCCCTACCTACCTATGCATTTATTTCAAATTTATCAAATGTTAGGTATATCAATCGGTAATTTACATTTACTTACGTTTTTATATATATGTATTTTATTATTTAAAGGTTCATTGGGCTATTTTATTAATGTGCGAGTGAGTGCAGTAGTGTGCATAGTGTGCAATAATGACATGAATGAAATGACGAGGGGAGACGGGAGATATAGAAGGGAAATATAGCATGATGAGCATGGATAACAAAGTACATACCAAAAAGCGACACATGGGGCAACTGGGATGTTGAATGTTTCTGTCAAGTTTTGGAGGGTTGTTGTTGTCGGTTGTTGTGTGTGTTTGTGTGTGCAAAATGTGAACCAAATATCATTTTGTTTACCACATCACATCACGATCACGATTGCTCTCTCTAGCTAAATACCTGTGTCTATTTCTCAAAAACAGACACAAAGACCTGCTTTCGCCGCTTTACTTACTGACGGCTATTTACAAATAATATGTTGTGTGCCTTGCGCGTAGGATGTGTGAAATTGTGAATTTAGTGCGAGCATATATAGTGTGTAGTTTTCAAAGTTCATCTAAATTTTCTTCACTGTTCAAGACGCACTGTTCTTCACTGACCGTGACTTTCTCGAAATATTTTGCGGTGTTGTTGGTTGTGTGTGGTATTTAGTTAATAGCAGTTTTAATAAAACAAAATAAAATGGGAAGTAATCAGGAGTTCTTTACCATCCAGTCGTGGATGGCAGACTGGTGTAAAACTTCCGTCGAAGACTGCAAGTTTTCCAGAGAAGACATAAGAGAGTAAGTGGTTTTCAATAAAATCGTGCGTATGGAAGAATGGTTGGTGGTAATGAATGATGATTGTTGACAAATGCGGTAATCAAGTGTTACATAGTGAATTATTGTGTGTGTGTGTGTGTTTTATTTACAGCATCTGCCGAGGTCCAATGCGTGAAGTCCTTTTGGATTTTCTTCTACCCCGGTTCAGAACAGACGAGCAAATTAAAGTTATTCGGTCCAACTTATATTTAAGTGATGTCATTCAGAACCCGTCGAGTACGGAAAGTGGGAGTGGAGGGCAGGAGGCTACTCACCAGGACCAACAAATCAAAGAGTTGAAACGGAAAGTGGAAGAATCGGAAAGGGAAAAAGTTGAGATTGTTAGTAGGATTAGTAAAACTGTTGGAAGGATTTCTGATTCTAGTAAGACCTTAATAATAGCCTTGATCCTATGCTATGCTATATTGTCAGGAGGAGTAAGCTAAAGCTAATGCGGGTTTCTTTCTCTTGGCTTTAGAAATGAATCTTCAGGATAGTGTGGTCAAGCAGCTGAAATACTTTGAAACTTCGGAATTGCGAGAGCAGTTCATCAAAGAAAGGGTGGCGTCAACAAATGCACTTTTACAGGATTTGAATCAGTTTAAGGTGACTAGCACTGCACTAGTTTGAGAGTTAATAAATTATTTGAAGTTGAGATGCATTACATTGTTTTATTGATTTAGCCTGGATTAGCCGATCGTGCCGTGTCAGTAACGAATCAAGATGCGGATGCAGATGAGTCTGCCTCGTCTCAGCTAATGCAGCTCGCATCTCTCTACAATAATGCATCGACATTATTCAATTTGTATTTCCTGCAAAATGCTGATAGCAGTGCTAATCAGTCAGCAGAAATACAAGCCCTCATCTCATCACAAACTTCTGAGCTCATACAGACAGGACTTTCACCGAATTTGATTGAAAAATGGGCCACCATGGAACATGATAAATCCGCAGTACAAATCAATAAAGCATCTTTAAAATTCTCTGATGTGATGAATCCTTTGGAGGAATTGTCAAGTGAAGCCGAAGCTCTTCATATAAAGCTGATGAAAATGCATGTCGATTTGCATTTTAAAAACAAACAACTGCTGGAGAAATTAAGCGAACGGAAAGATCAGAATACAAAGAGATTACAAAATGCGGTGAGTTTTATTACTTAAAATATATTTATTTAAAAATCTGTTACTCGAGTATTGCTAATATATAACGGTCATAAAACCACTTTTGTTAGGTTTTGAATGGCCCCGGGGTTGTACCAGCCGATTTATTAAGTTTGATTAAAAAGGAAGAGCAACATTATAAATTAATTAAGTGTAGGGACTTAATGAAAAATCAGCGGCGATTAGACTATAGTACCGGAGCCGACTTGGGACAGGATTTATTGAAGTTACTCTGCGGAGACAGCTTCAACTCTGAAGAAGACCCTGTTGTTTCATTCACGAAAAATCAAATAAACGATAATGGAAATTCGAGCAGAAGTAGTTTCAGGATGTCTGTTAGTTCTGTGGACGGAAACAGTAGCTTCACAAAGCAGGAAGTAATACAAGCGTGACAAAAATAATTAAATATAATCAGATACAAATATAATCGTGAATTCATATTTTGTAATCAAAGAGCCGTGTCATTAACAAGATTTTTGCATTTGATTTTTCAGACACTGGAAGAGTTAACATGTTCGTTACTTAAATCTTATCCGCAGTCTTGTAATCAAATGGAGTCTACCATAAAGCAGTGTAAAAAGGTAGTACTGGAAAAGTTTCCAAAGTTATTTCAAAATGAAACTGGGAACAGTGGGATTTACAGTCATGCTAGTATTGAATCAGCGTGCAGACCCGAGATGTTACGTCCATCTGATTTACCAATTGAAATTCCGCATGAGTTGTTGCAAAATTACGACTTGGTTACAACTGTACCGGAAAAGGTCTCCCCTCCTGATCCATCTGATTTGTTATCTGAAGTGTTTCGTCTGAAGACTGAGATTGAACAAAAACGGATGCAATGTGCAATTTTATGTAGCGAAAGGGCATCCGAAAACTAGATCTTAAATGAAAGCAACCTACGTTGAATCTGTGATTGCAGAAAAGTCTGCAATTTAGGCAAGCAGACGTTTTAATTTAATTACTGTGTATATACATAAGTCGTTTTTGTATGAAACTATAATCTAATACATCTTCTTACACACTTTAGCTTAGACAAACACTTCAACAGCAGAGACCTCCTTACCGGTAATTAGCAAAACTTTCGTCTTGCAAGTGTCGATTGCAAATACGCTTTTCTTCAGGTCTTTTATAGACGCAATAACCTGTATTGATAATAATTATAGAATGAATTATGAAGCGTTGCATTATTAATAAAGCAATATGATTTTTTACAAATGCATAGAGAAGAAGTCCATTTTTCATAGCAAATTGTGGTTAAGGCTTTAAACATACATTTCCGGAACTACGCTCTATCACTGCCATTGAACCCGGATATGAGCCACAAGCAACAATCAAATTGCTAGTCAAGTAACGAGCGGCATATAAAAATAAGGATGGTAGATTTTGTCCTCGCTGAGAGTTTAAGCTTCTCGTAGAATCTGAATTAGCTTTGCTTGAACATCCCCGAATATTTTGAACGGGTCGTCTCATTGCATAATCAAACAATTGGATTCCTTCACCTTTTGTCCATGCCGCGGCGCAAAACTAGTGATACAGATATACTGAACAAATGTCATGTCTTGGACTGGTATAATAATATAAATCAATAAATTACCTCTTTCGCTTGTGGATGGAATGATAGGCCTTCTCCACAAATCTTGGGCCCATCAAGTTTTGCAACGAGGAGATTGGGAACTCTCGTATCATAAATTTGAATTTTCTTGTCCCAACCTCCCGATATGAATTCAAAATCCGACTCGGGATGAAATGCGATGGAGTAAATGCGACTGAATTCCATTTTATAATGGAATCTATTTATCCAGAAATGGTTA
>JAANSN010000889.1:0-43173 GCA_036850665.1 Dicranocentrus wangi
AAGTGCAAGTGCAAGTGGGAATACTGGGAATGGGAATCCAATGCCAACTTGTCCTTCAGGGTCTCGTTCTTTGCTGGGGGAGGGGAATTGTGATTGACATTGGATTAACATTGGGTATGTATGTAGTGTATGTCATCTAGAAGACTAGTTTGCCATTTTCCTTTATGCAGTTATTCCCGAAATAAAACCCCATAGAGTTAACAAGGTGTAGGTAGACTATATGGAATATCATTCATTTTTTATTTAATAACACAAATATTTATAAAATGTCATATTTCTGTTCTTTGCAACAAAACTAAACCAACTACAAGCACTTTATATATTCTTTCCCGAGACTTTATTAAAACATTACGAACGAATCACCCATAGCCCCATAATACATTAACTCAAGCCAGCCTTCCTTGCGAATATAACGTGATTATAAACAGGCAGGCCCTTTCGCAACATTCAAATTGCGTTTTTATTCCTCGGCTCCTAAACCTGAATTTAAATAAATAACATACATAACCACTTTTTTATTAAAGGGTGCGATAACGATATAGGATTATCATATACTAAAAACGACTACTATGTATTATTATTATTATTATTATAACACCATTTTCTGTGTCTTCGATTAAACCATCCAACTTTATCCGGCAGTATTTCGTGTAAATATCATTTATCATTCGATACATATATTTTCATGTTCTGAACTTTAAAAAAGCCAAACTACGGCTTACCAGACCTCATATGAATACTATATATTATTACAGCAACATGGATAACGAACCTAATTAATTAAAAAATGTACAGTCCCAGAGTTAATAGAGTCTAATAAATTTGTGGTGAATATAGATGAAATGTTTACATTTCTTCTAAATAGGGTTTATAATAATACATGCGTGCACGTTTGTATATCATCATGATGAATGCAAATTGCAAATGCAAACCTGATTATGCCTTACTCATAAACTTAATGACTTTTCACGTGTTCTATATATCTACATTGATCTAAAAACGTTTAAAAAAACAAAATTAGTCTAAACTTATGTACATGAAACTTGACAACGCTGGCGGCACGTTCTGTACAGCTACACACGAACACAATGAATGTGATTGCCAAATGGCAAGCACGCTTACTATGTCACGCTATAGCGAATACATCTAAATAATAATAGCAATTCTTAACAGTAAAGGTTTTAAGGATTTAAAGTACCTACCTATGTAGATGTAGTTCTTAATTATATGTCAAAATTATGACAGAAAGATCCGTAATTTAACAAACCGTGGTGGTTTGTTATTCTCAATGTTTCCAAAAATATGCATTATAGATAAATGTAGATTTGAGTTACATTTGCCTTGTCGGTGTGACGGTCGTTGAAAGTGTTAAACCAATTATGTTGAGCATTGAATATTTCCGCTTCTAAATTTAGTTATTCTTGATTGTAAAAACGTATTGTCGAAAAGAAAGGCACTTACGTTTTGGAAAGTTTGAGTTGGAAGTTAAGATTAAGGTACGGCAAGCAACTTTATGAATTGTTTGTGTTGTTGAACTAATTAGACGAAGATTATACTATTTAGGTCAGGCATGTAAGGTACCTGTATCGTATCCTGCATAAGATAAATTGACAAATTCTGTTCTGTTAAAGCTTTTGATAGTGTTACGTGAAACTGTAAAGTACATTGTAATACTCTGTCCTTGAATTAATTTAAGGCGGAATAAGTCCATATATCTTTCATTGATAATCACCGTGCAATTTACGTTAACACAAATTGCCTAAGTGTAAGCAACTTTTACTTACAATAGTAGAAAAATGTGGGCATTATAGGTACTAGTGTAGTTGCAGTTTTCAGTGTCAGTGCATATAGTTAACACAATTTCGAGTAAATTTTCAATTCTCTTCACTCCCGTATAATAATATAGCGCATAAAACAATATACAAAAAATCAAATTGAACCTTATATTTAATTAACCAGTTCCGCCGAAATCTTCGACATAATAAATTATAAGTTACACAAATACCCGAAACAACCTTAGAGAAAACAGACTACGGAGTTTTGTCTTGTGAACGAATGAACAAATTCATAATGATTATTGATGTGCTTGACGGACAGTAGGCAGCTTTCTTATAAATATTTTTACATATTATATTATATTTTTATATATTTTGCAGTAATTTTATACTTTTACATTTAAGTAATCAACTATGTAGTATATAATTCAATTTTTATTGCGCGTCAACACGCTGGATCACAATTCGGTATCTGAAGTATCTTACTGATTACACTGCGTATAATATTAATAATAATAATTAATACATTGTACGGAGAGTCGAAGCAGTTTTACAGCAATCGTGCAGTAAACACAGTATTACTTTATTTACAATTATTGTTATAATTTATAATTAAAAGAGGTATAATGGTAATTGGTAATGTACACAAATATCCACAATCGTGTTTTGTTACACATTGTACACACAAAGTATTGCCCTGTTCTCAATTTTAACAACCTTCACAGCGCATGCATGTAGAGATAATTTTGCTGTATTGTATTTATTTTTTTTATTTCAGTTTAAAATGGACCACCTAATAATGTTGTTTCATTACAGTGAACAATAATAATATTTCCTGGAATCTTGGTACTGATTTTAATCGCTTATTCCAAGCACTTTTTTAAATGTGAACAAAAATATGAATGTGTAATTTTCATGCTCTCCTACTAATCGTTTTTAGTAAATATATGTAAACTTTATTGCGGATATTTAATGGATAATCAGTCCTATTAAAGTAAACTGTGATCCCCGTGTTACGGGAAACTTTCGAGCTTCTTGCTACAAGACGCTGCGCTCCGAACGGCATACTCATACATCACTCGCGACGCGATACAGCTTTCATGTAAACAAATATTAAATCACTCATTCCTGTATAAATATCCATCTAAACACGTACGAAAGCGGATTCTTTCACACAAAAAAGAAGCTTTTCTAAGTTTCCCTTCCTCATTCATGATACCTCATAATCCAGTCAGTATTTTAAAGTAATTCATTATTCTACCGTACTTTTATAGGCGTGATTAATCCGTTCAACATACAAAAAAGTACTGTTATTATTTTATAATAGCAAGAAAGTAAAAACACAAATTAGTCTTTAGACATAAGGGCATCATTATTTTTATGTGTATACTCAGTCTTTCAAGACAACTTTTCTGTCCTCTGGTGAATAAACAACGTACAAATATTTCCCTAAATGGAACACCAGAGATAATCAGAACACAATATTAGAACCCGATTTAAATAATATAGAAACGCTCCAGCTAGATAATGTCGGAGGAACATAAATGAATTCGTAATTCTTGTGGGACAAAACATCTAAGGCAATTGAATATGATTATTAAAAGTGTAAATTAGATAATAGTCGTGCTGGATGAATAGATAGATTCTGTGTATACTGTCTCGGTTTGTTCAGTTTTAAGTGGTACTCCAGTTATAGATAACTATGTACTGAGTGTTATTTAACGAAAAGCATTTGGAAATAACAAATAACAATTACTTACTAGCGTTACAGAAATCGACAATGACATATATCTATGTCTATGACTCTGATCACATCCAATGTCGTTGGAAAATGTCGTAACTGTATTATATGTATTACAAACCAGAATATTCTTTTTATCAATTTCCTGTCGTTAAAACCTTAAAGCGGATGACTGACGAAAATCGTGGTGTAATAATATTAGACGAAATGCGACCAAATGCGGATTGGAAGTGTGTCGACTTATTTCCTGCTACTGTCGGTGTCGCGAATAAATGACGAATAACCCGAATCATCGGGGTAGTGACCAAGTGAAGTAGTCGTTGCGTTAAGTGAAGATGAAGTATTCATACATGAAGACATAGCACTGCTACTCGTTGAAGGAGCAGCTGTAGTTGCCAAGTTTGACATGTGTAGTGTACGAGGTGGCATTGGCGGAAATTCGATTTCTGGAATGACTCGATTTTCGAAGTACGGATGGCGAATTGCGTCGTGCGCTGAAATTCGACGAGGATGGTCAAACACCAGCATTCGTTCTAAAAGTGAAAGGCCCACCGGATCTATACCAGGTACAAGGATTTCCAAATTCTTAGGAGGACGCGGATGAAAAGAACGTTGTAGCACAGGAGAGTCTCTTGGCCACTCTTCATCTGATGGTGTCCCTAACAAACTGTACCATACAAAACAAAAAACATTACTTAAGTTTGAGTTTCTATCTATTTGATACTCAACGGCTATAAAACGATAAACGATATTATAAAATATTTGTCATACTCGAATATTTTTTCTAACTGATCTCTTTCGTTCGTGCCTGGAAGAAGGGGTCGCCTTCGAATTAATTCTGCGAAAATACATCCTACTGACCAGATATCTACAGCTGTGCCGTACGTAGAACCTAAAAGGACCTCAGGAGGACGATACCACAATGTAACAACCTGCCACAAAATACATTAAGATCACTCCATTATTTCCACAGATCAATCAATCAAACTACTTACATTGCTGATAAACGTGTACTGTAATTGAACGCGTAATACATACCACATTGGTGAGTTTCATTGTAAAGTCGTAGACCTTTGCAAGTCCAAAATCAGCTAATTTAACTTGACCCGTTTCAGAAATGAGAAGATTTTGTGGCTTTAAATCCCTGTGAACAATTCGTTGACTATGGAGGAAATCCACTCCGCATAAAACTTGAAACATGATGTCCTGAAATGATAGAAGACGATGTTTATGGACGACGAGGCAATGGATTGATTGAGACAGAGACTTACGCAAGTTGAACAAACCATACAAAAGGTGTCAGCATACATACTTACCTTAACTTTTGTCGGTGAAAGGCCATCGGGTTTTCCACGGAGAATATATTTGGCCAGATCCATTTCCACAAACTCGAAGACAAGGAAAAGGAGCAGATTCTGCTCATTCCCCAATCTTGGTCCATGACAAACATCCAAAAACCTAACTACGTTGGGATGCTGGAACCTATCGAGTTGACGGACTAGAGCTATCTCCCTGAGAATTGATACAGGTACGCCATCTTCGTTGATTGGAATTCTGACTTTTTTAAGAGCTACGTACTTCGCTGGATGCGTTATGTCTTTGGCTTTGTACACCGTTCCGTATGCTCCTGTAAAAAAAATTGGAAATATGTACTTATTTTACTACCATTTAGTTACATTTTGTTGATTTAGGAAACTTGTGACACGGTATCGACAACAAATTACTACACACGGATGCGTTCACTAACCATTTCCAATGACGGTTTCCTCCTTATACACCTCAAGCGTCCTTCCATGTGGTACAGGTGGCTGGAAGGTGACGACATCAGGTGGATACTCAGTTCGCATAGCTTTGTCCTCAATCCCCCCACTTGACATAAGGAAAAGGTCGACCAGACTCTGCTAGTCTGTTTGTTGACTTTTATGCGATCGGTTTTTTCAGTAAGAGCGTTCATCCATACAATAGCAACTGCAAATTTCACAGTTAGAAGCACAGGCTGTGTCCACACCGCCCTCCACTTTTCACGTTCACTCGTTTATGTTCTCTTCCAGTCGCCAGATCAGTCTGCAACACAACAAACAAAAGGAATGCTATAAATAAGATATTTAACTACCGATACGCTAAGATACCGAAGTTTTTTAAACAGCCAAACTATTTTCATCCACTTTTTCCCTTTATCTGACATGAGTGCATCCGACTTCAGAACTTTCAATACTATAAAAACCTTCTGCAACTTTTAATTTTGACAATGTCCAAATCCATCAAACCATCAAAGTTTTAAAAGTAAGAAGACGCCTTAACCACCACCCCCACCCACACCAACCAGTTTCATTCAATTCAACCCTTTCCCTTTGCATCTCTTTCACAGTTCAACAAAACAACAACTAATCAAGAAACAAGTGTATTATAAATGGTATATATTAATTATTAATTATGTTAGCCAAAACTCACCCCAAACTTTCGTCATCCGTCTAAAACGGTTCGATCGAATGCGAAAGATGAAAGGAAAGAGTGAATTCCAACAACAAAATTCTAAAGCACCACACGACGGCCAGTCTCTAATCACTAATGAATCCACCGTCCGTGCACTATATCCACTTTCAAAAATGACACTAATTACAGGTTAAAAGCACGGTCCGATAATAATAATAACCCATCAACCCAAGAAGATCCGCCATCTTTTCCCCTCAAATATTTCAAAGCAACTACTGACAAACCTGGAGTGTCAGAATTGAGAATGTTGTAACTCAGAAAGTAAGTGGAAAGTCGACAGCCTCCTGGAATGAATCACACAATCAGAGAGAGCAGATGACAGAATAATAATTATGAAGACAGAAGAACACTGGCTGGACTGGACTGGACCGCCTGGATGACGGACTCAATATGAACCACACGCTTTTTAAAGCTTATCCGAATTCGGAAAGCCACGGCCGAGGCGAGATTTATTTATCGCGAGCTGATTCAACACGCGCTCTCAAATCGAATAAGAAATAATAAAAAAGCAGCAAAATCCAGGTGAATTTTTTAAAGCTGTCTGTGAGTCGATCGATAAGTCCCCAAAACAAACAGATGACGGGGGATTAGCCGTATATATACATATATAATATATCAAGTAGCACTGTATGAAAATGCAGATGAGCCGTGTAATGCATTTTGTGTTTTTTTTGTTTCTTGTGCATTATTTTGTGGTTACTTTGTTGTCTATCTAAAACGGAAGAGCAGAGCGCACATAAAAATGTAATAATAATAATATCGTGCCTGCCGAGTGCCGGCCTCCTCCTCTTTATCTTGCCTTGAATTGGATTTGGAGTGCAGTAAGTAGTGCAGAGCAGAGGAGAGAATAATGACCTCTTCGAGAAATGACATTTATGGAACATTTTTTGTTGCTTTTTCCCTTTTTTTCAAGAGATATATAATATTTCACAAATTCCCTGCATGCTCATGCTATAGTGCGATAGTGCCTAGTGTGCTCATACTGCTCATACATAATATCTGTCGTTTAGTTTAATCCTTCTCACAATTCCGCAAGTCATTACAGGAGGAATTTTTGTTTATTTCTGCAGAAAAATAAACTTGTTACATGGACTTATTATAATATTTAAACCTACTTGACTTTTTTGGCATGAAGAGTGGATGTGGATCTGGCTGGAGTTGAAACAATAATCAGCATGAAAATGTTTGGGGGAAACTGTTAAAATCCGCCTACCAATCTAATCTACTGGCATGGCATGCCGTGCGTGGCCGTAAGGTACCACGTTTTTTGTGTGAAGCATAGGAACAAAGGGAATGGTAAATGGATCATCATCATCATCATCATTGCTGAACGGAAAGCCTCCAGTCCACACACAGTCCATAGAAGATAGAACAGAGGAGTAGATTTGTAGATTAGAAACAGAGCTTTTTAGCGTTCTACAAGCCTTCTCATAATAATTTAAGGCAGATGAAAACTTCGTTTTTTGCCCTATAGCTATTCAATTCATTCGGCTCCAGAGGGATTCATCTCAATAAACACACCTGAAGGACGATAGAGAGAGAGGAAGTCCCACTATACATCGACTCACAATAAGGATAATATGGGTATATATATGCTGATGATAATCGTTCGTTATCTCCAAATGTACCGAAGGTCTTATATATGCATACCAATGTACAAATATACATATACATATATTTCATGTGTTACACATCTCCCATCCCGTGATAATATATATGGTAGAAATTAAAATAATAGATATCTTTCATTATTAGGATGCCAAGGTAGGTATACTATATGACTTAAATGTCTGGAGGAGTGGGAAATCTCGTCGTCACACCGCAATGCTATCGTTCACTGAACCGAACCTGTTCTATATATACTACATACTCATACACGCCTCTGCATATTACCTATAGATATAAGTAATAATAATAATATCCTATCCACCTCGCTCCGTTACATTACCTATCATCTTGTGTTATTTCCTATTCTTTCAAATAATTCTACGAACCGTTTGCATAGTCGGACCCCTTTCATCCTTCAAGACGCTTTTCCAGGTAAAATATCCCAAATGTTTATCCGTCCATCCATCTCGGATACTTTACCTTCTACTCAAAAAAAACTGACATTCCAACTTCCAGCTAGCTTGTTCCCAGCATCAATACATTTATTTCATCCCTACCTCACAAGGACCATTATAACATAACTAAGACGATTCTTTTAAATAACATTCCGGCTTTCATTTCCTTCCAGTGAAAAAAATATCCCTAACAGAATAAACCTGATCATTACAAATTGTCTCCATACTTTATAACACAAGATAAACATTAAATATTTCTTCCTTTAAAAAGAAAAAGCTGATTTGTTACAATTTTTCAAAGGGATCTTTGAAAGTTTTAAGCATGTAATGTAAACATGCTTTACAATAATCGCAATCCATTAGCGTCCCACCTAGTACCAAAAATGCGCGTACCACAACAGACCCATTGTTCAATCATTACAGTCACTTTCCTGAATTTTAGCTTATAGCTATGCTACAAAATTCATTTTAAGGAATTTTTGTCTGAATGTCTTTTATGCCAATGAAATTGGAGTTAACATGATGGTCATAATCACAATCACAGCATTTCACCATTACCATCATCATTATTACAACAAATTCCTTTCATTCAACCAATATTCCTTGTAAGAATGGAGAACAACAGGTATTCAGAATAAAAATTCAGCAACAACACCAGTCCACAAGACGGTGAACTGTTTTCTTCGTTGAAAATGGAAGGTCCAAAACCCCATGTGACCATTTCTAACTTACGATGAAGCTTGTCGGAAAAAGCATGAATGCAACCGTCCATGACTATGTCAACAAAGGGAACTCATAAAAAAGCACGTACATTGGGCGTCAAATAATGATGCTTACCTACGAAATGTATACAACAAGTTCCTTCATTTCACTCGCACTCTATTCTATATTCTAATGTCTAACATCAAGAATCTCCCTTATTATGTTCACATACCAGTTCATCCATTCCTTTTACAACCCCATGCATGCATGTAATCTTCAATACATTCCCAATTCCCATACAAACATGCATATATGCCTTTGTACTAATATTTTGAAGATAGTGCGTACTTATGTTGTATTTACACTTTATTACGTTAAATTGTATATGCACATGTTTAAAGTAAAAATCCCCATTGAAAAGCAACCTAAAGGAGCGTTTTATTCGTATCATCTTCATTGCGTGGTCTCTCTGTTTAAACATCTTACTGGCGGTGCGGTGTATTTAAGAACTAACAATAAGTAAGACTACGAACGATGGTTCAGTTCATTCAAGAAAAAGGACGTGACGTTAGTTATGCGTACCCACGAAACCCTCATAAAACGAATGACCTAGTCAAGAGTCAAGACTATACTTTTGGAGCAAGCTATTGCCAAAAATCCCTGACACGCCAACAAAAAAGCTGGTTATGTGGTTCAGGGAAGAGAAAAGAATCCCTTCAACATGTATGTAATATTTTCCCCTTTCCAAAAAGTATGATGCATCTCGTTCAACAATATGTAAAGGTATGCAATAAGTGGTGGAAAGGTATGAGCTGCAACACAAGAGGAAAACCCGCTCCTTCATTAGTTTTCGCTTTCCCAGCACAGCACTACTAATCGTCCGAAGAAGAGTTTGAACTAAAGTGATGCCTCGACTGGACTCAAACCAGTCGTAAATATTACACATAACGGAGTCTGAACAAGATAGTAATAATAATGGAGAATGTCTACGATAGGAATAGGAATGAACTACTTATTTCTCCTCCAAAACCTTCGACTCATTGCAGGTTTTAAGGAAGGACACCACACGGAGATAATTTATGGAGGAAAAATATCAACCGAGAAGTCTGACTAAATACATAGAATAGAATACCAAGTTTTATTTATTTTTTTTTAAATCCTATTATTATTATGATTATTGTATTAGCATAAAATGGAAGTCCCGTAAACGTAAAGAATGTACAAGTACAGATGAATGAATGAGAATAAAGGAAAAACGGAATTAGAAATGGTCCAATGGATCCTACACCAATAAAACATCCAGCCACCAGTCTAGTCAACCATTTAAAGCGATTGAATGAATCAACCAAAAAAACCCTGTCCTCTAGTAAGTATGGATATAAAAATATCGTGAAAATATGCCCTCTATACTCGGCTAACTCCATACATTTAAAGGTAAGGGAGTAAAAAGGAGTTTAAAGTTTAATGGCACGGGCTATATGCATGAGACAAAAACGTAGACCTCGACAAAAAGGAACTTCGAAAAATAAGGGCAGCTCTTTGTGTCAGAGACTGATGTGGGACTCCTTTGTTTTCAACTTTGGTGGTCATACGCTTCCGCGGAAAATGAATCCACAGGACGTGCAAGAAAACGTGTAAGTATGCCTATGTATGGACGTTCACGTTCTCTGAGAATGGCAACAGGTCACAATCTACAGGTTGGCTAACTCGTTTGAAGTTGAGTTTGAAGTTGGAAAGTAAGGTTCAGAAAATATTTTATGGCTTTTCCACGCTTGTCTACACTTCTCTTCTAATGAAAAAGCCGAAAAAATCGTGGTCATTTCTTCATATTAATATAGACAGGGCGACCACCGTCAAAATTCACAATTAAACGAAAATCAGAACAGAGTAGCCATAAAGAAACCACCCGAATCTGGAACTGTAATATAACATTCTGCACGGATATAGTGACATAGGTACATATTTATTTGCTTGCTACTATTATATTGGTAGTTCAGCTGAACACTCAAAATCAATTTAAAGTGGTGTTTTCGGAATATGACATGCATACCTACTTTTGAGAGATGAGTGATTTATTGGGAAAACTGGCTCAAAAGGACTGATGAATCGTGAACAAATAACAGTCGGCATATTCCTACTTTTAGCGATTTTCTAAATATTGAATATGAGTTCATATGAAACTGACTTTAACGTTGAGAAAAGTGTACACATGACATACCTAAAACAACAAAGGCAAAGTATCCGATTTTCCTTGCACATTTATTTGAACCTCTTGTAACCTTTTTCTTATTTTCTAAGGGACAAGGTCGTTTCCTCCACAAAGAAAACAAAGATGTGTCTGTGAGTTTCAACAAAGTTTAACATTCAGCTGAGGTTCATTGCACAAATAAGATTTTCTCACTGGGTTGTATTTTTTGGTTTTTAAAAGTTTGTAGGGAAACTATATTTTGCGCGCATGGTTTAACTACAGATAATAATATTTGTAACACATCCAAATTTTTCACAAACACAATTTTTGGTACGATTACAGTTCCAAAGTCACACACAGTCACTTGAGTCATGCATGTACAGAAAAAATTCGTTGTAGTATTTTCTCACAAGGATTCACACACGTCCTTCACTCACAGTCCGAAATGTTGTATAGGTAGTAGAGTTTTGTACAAAAGTTTCCTTAAGATATATTAATTTGACAAAGGATTAAGCGATATAAATTGCAGAACTGGCTGTTAAACTGCCAAGAACGAATGTAAATGCTATCTAGTATATTTGGATTACTGGACGGACACGCACGGGGCAAAATGAGACAATGGATATTTTTCAATACTTAAAAATCCTTCTTGAAATTCAACACTTGAATACTTTTTGAGCAATGAAATTAACTAACCTCATATCCATCTGCATAAACAATTATTCACCAGAATATACTATGAAATACTACTTCTTTAGAACTAGTTATTATAAACTTTAATTGAACACAACGTGATGTTGAACTATTTGTAAATACTTCTAATAAGCGTATTATTTCCCATCTGACGAAAAATGAACTCAATCCATTTTCATTAAGCGTTAAGTGTAGTTGCAAGGTATCCCCACAAACGGATCAATCTTGGTACTGGTCTGCGGTTTAAACCTGCATTATAAACGTACTGGAGGAGATCTTAATGTAGACAGAGTAATTCAGTCACAAAAAAGTATTCTTAACCATTCACTCGTCATTTAGAAAGAACACTTTTATACCCGTTGACAAATTACAAACTTATCAAAACTTATTCTAATTGCAGATTTTAGTATCCTTAATTGAAACGAATTTAAAGTATAACGAACTTATTATTTCAGGTAGACTTGTGTCTTCGGACAACACTAATGGACATCACAAAACAATGAAAACACAAAACTATATAAATATAAATGTAGTACGTGTAAGTACCGGCCGTACGAGAGTCTTGAGACAGACTGACAAGGGCCGGTTACTGTATCGTGATCAAAACCGCTGACTCTGACTGACAGCAGATTGTGAGCCTAATATGTGGTAAGAGAAATACTGATGATGACGAGTTGAGTGTGCACGTACATGTGAAGCAGTATAAGAACAAGTGGTTAAAAATGAATCCTGCCTTGCACATACATGTTTCTATCTGCAGAGCAAGGTAACCTAACAATTCAAACGCGTATTACAGATATATGTATATACAAAGGGTACAACAACTCTGCATCTGCAGTCTGCACCAAGTGTAACATTTTTTTCTTTTTCTTTGTCAAACCCTAATAATACCTATCTATAATATGAGAGACCAGAAGCTGTATCAGTTGCAGTAACTCTGAAGTGGTGGACGAGGATGGTTTAGATGTTTTCCCTGCGTGATGAAAATCATCATAGCCAAAGGAGCTATGCTTGCATGTTAACGTGTGTTATCTAGAGCCAAGACCGAGAGAGGTGGTTCGCATGGGTAAACTAAACAAAGACTCTTAAAACAGGGTTAGGTATATTTGAAGGTATATCTATACAAACCATATGGCGGCACGATAAGCAAACCAAGGAAAAAAGAACTGCTGGCTCCTGCTGAATCACCTATAGTCCACAGCATCTCACCATTTATCTATTAACTCTGTTGAAGTATTAATAAACAAAATCACTTCTCTAATCGGTGGAGGCATCTGTAAACTGCATGACTACACATACAACCGGTAAATTGCAAAAATGTCCTAAAGAAAGCTACGAGAATCTCAGTACCGTACAAAGTATTTCCCTAATATGATATTAGGAAATTAATGAAGTTCCCTAGCCTCTCATTATTAGTTCAGTATACGAGAGGGAGAGCCAGCCAAACCTGGTCCGGCAGACTTTTCGCGTATGATATGACAATAGCAAGTAAACAAAAATTTGAATGCTTTTATGATCCTGACGATATGATGTTTATAGGTATAGTATATAACATGTTAAAGTGTGTACTGATTTGCTGATTCGTTGGCTAGTGAGTAAAGAAAGTGAAGCCTTTTGCCGAATATGTAAGTTAACCATTTTTATTACTTGCCATCAAACATTTCTGACCGCTTGATTTTTCTTGCTACCATTCTCTGTCCATCATTGACATCATTATAATAAGTCGCTAACAATGGGAAGGTCAAAAGGGGAAGAAACTCCACATCCAAGATATAGCCATATTTATTAGTCCATAGTGTAATCTATATGATTCGGTTGTTTGAAAATCCCTTTAAGCTTTTCATAAATGTACCTACTACCCATCAGCAGTCGTAATTCAATATCCGTTGGCGTCCGGAGTAGATCTACGAAAGCAATCCTAAACTGATCACGAAAAACTATTGGCTCTCTGCAAACTACCAAACGTAATAACGGATTAGAAAGTAGCGTAACCACAAAAAACAGTATTTTCCACAAAGCTGTTAATACCTTTTTACCTTTGTACATCGCTTTCGTTTCGTGTTTTATGATGATGACATCTCTAATCAAGATCAAAAGCGAAGAATACATAACGGACTGCGATCTGCCAAATTCAAGAAAGTATGGTTTATGTATGTGCCACAGCAAGCACAAACTCATATCGGTCTTGATTATAATATAGAACCTTAGCGATCCTAGAAAAAAAAACCTGATACAGACAGATTATGCACATGTAAATAAATTATGCACGGTGCGGCTATACGAACTTATACCACTGTAAATGATATCAACAGTTCAATCATATTGCATGCCTGTCCAACTTCAAATTTTCCAAGGTTAACAATTTTTACCCTGTTTTGAACCACAGGATTACTGGTGGTAAAGTTGGATAGAGTATGCAACAAAAATGAAGTTTAATTTTGTGTTGGGACCCAAGTTAAGTTAATACAGTACGCTCAATGCTGTCTAATAAAATAGCTGCATGGGTCCGTCGTCCAACATACCATACTACACCTGAAACTAAAGCGAAATGTCTTTTTTCTTCAAGTTTTTCTTCTTTGCTGAGTGTACCCAACAATAGTTAATGTGACTGTACCTTATATCTCAAATGATCATCTTCTGGACTGAACCAAAGCAGGCTGGCATAATAAATATATACGCACCAAACCGTGCCTTACTTACTTTTTATATTTGGGCATATATATGTAACAACGTGCTCCTTCTTATTTGGTAAGCAGGTATTTATGGGTAAGCATGGGGAGATGTTTTCTCAAAGGCAGTACCGTTCATAGGTAATACATATTTTTCACCGAAATTGTGCTGAGCTTCAGCTATTCAACAATCTTTTCCAAGAAAGAACGACGTGACTATATTAAGATCTGATCGAATAATGAGGTGAACAAGGAGTGCCTTAAAGAACCAAATCACTACATCCTTAAGACGAATGCGCACACAAAATATATTCACAGGGAGTAAACAGAAAATCAACCCACAAGGCACACAAATAAGTCTTCTTGGGGGCTCAATCTTTTAAAAGCATAACTAAATTACAAAAATGCTTTATTCTTCTACCTTTGACTTGCCACTCCATTCTATCATGCACACTGCTGTGCTGCTGAGACTGGAAGAAAATAGGCTTCGAGACGTTCTATTCAGTGTGTTTATAACATCAAATCACATACGGGGCGAGAAATGGAACAGTAGGGCCCTAGAATGGAATCCTATCTAGTTAAAAACTGTGCCCAATATTTGAGAAGAGTAGTTTCGGCAAGAATTAGTAAGAGTTGAAAAGGCGACAATTTCTTGTATGTAATATACAACTCTACATTATCCATATAATCATCTACAAATATGAATGAGACCCTATTACGCTCCACTGTTGGAATCTCCCTTTTTATTCTATTCCCAAAAATTCAGTATTTATGCACAACATGTTTAAGAAACCGCCAAGTGTTTTTATATGGGAAGCGACCAGATTTTCAAAATACCTCTTTGTACCTTAAACATAAACCTATCCCTGAAAGAGTATTGAAGCAGAGTCAAGAATGGTATTGTTTTAAGCCAAACAAGTATGTGTCTTGTCTACCGACGACTGTAAAAAGAATAAAAATCTTGCACAAAATATGCGAGCACTCAGCATGGACCAGTTTCATCCTTAGGTCTGAGTTTTATACTCTTCTGAATCATACTGAAATTGCTCTTTGTTCTCCCACGTCCTGCCAACTGATCCTAAAAAATGCGAAATTGATCAGGGGAAACCTTAGCGTATAAATATGCGGCTCCAAAAAGTCGCCAAACTGATATGCTGGATGGGTGTCAGAGTATTACTCAAAGGAAAAGTATGTAACCTTGTAACCTTCCCAAATATCATATATCGTATAGTGTACAGGCAGTACAGGTCTTTCATTGAAAATTGAAACTCAATCAAACTGTATGATTCAAGGAATAAAAAAGTCACCATCATCACCATTGCTTCTTGTACACATTCCGAGTCTCCGTTTCGTCCAACAATGTTAGTCATCCATTCATTCACTCGTGTTGGACAGAAAACTTTTACTGACGCATACGGTAACAAAAAATAAGCTAAACTGACAGGGAACATACCATACACAAAGTGAACGTAACTTCGCTTCGCTTTTGAAAGTTAGTAAAAAGCATAAGAAGAAAACCGTGTTTTCGGCGTCGTTTTCAACCGGTTTTAGGAAACCGGTGTACTCGTCTTTTCGGGTTTCAACTTCGAAGTAGAAACCGACAACCGTACATTTAACCGGATACCAACCGGTCGAAAAACGAAAACCGAGAAACCGCGGCAACCTTAGAACATACCATACACAACACACACACACTGCGTCGACTGATCTTCCTGGGACAGGACAGGCAATTCCCGAAAAGGTCAATTTCACATTCTACCACTAGACACATTACCATTTGTTTTTTTGTGCCAACAACAAAATCAGGTTGAATTGGTACCTGCTTATTTACCTGTCCAAATCCGATAATCAAAGGCATGCATGCCAGAAGTTGATCATCTTACTTGAGAAGTCACGACAGAAAAACAAAATTCCTGGCAATTTTTGTAATACTAGTGTGTAGTGTGTATACGGTTAAACATCAAATAAAAAGTGAAGTGAGCTAGTAGTAATAGTATGTAATACAATGATAAGCCTGATAATCATGATATGATGGTAATGATATCAGGGCAATCATTCTGTGCAACAAGTAATAAATTTAATCAAAGGGAAACTAGCCGCTCGAAACTAGGTGCCTTTCTCTTTTTTGTTTAACAGAATAGTAATAATATTTATATAAATGCGAATAATATCAATGTGTCTACTCTTGAACTCGGTCTTACACCTAGAAAAGGAAGACAGAAGACACTGAAAAGGTCACTCTTACTTCCCCCTCCCCTGCCAGAACGTATGTATCATAATATCAGGGAGCGAAGCGGAACTAATTATATGGCAAAGATATTGGTTCCTGCACTCCAACAGAATTTACCTTCATGGCGATGGAGATATAATGATCACATATAGCATGTTCCAGAACACAAGTCCTGTTTGATGTAGCGCACCAATCTCGATGACACTACATATATGGAAGTATTCATTTTATTACAAGGAAAATATTCAAATTGCCAACTGCCAAAAGAGCCGCCACATTATGACTTAACGGATACCGGATTTTCTTTTGGATTTCATCTATTAAACAAATAGAATTTCACAAAAATGCTTTTACTTTAAAGAGAAAAAAATTCAGTGGCAGTGGCAGCAAAACAGAGTAGAAACAAAAGACCTATATTCTCGCATTATTTGTCATATAACCTGACTGACATGGTTTGTGGAACTGGAGATATATCATTGCCCGTGTCATATCTGTCATTCATACTTTATCAGGCTTTAGAATCTCCAGTATCCATTCCGTGCGATCAGTTCATATCAAGCGAAATTCCAATCCTCCTGATATTTTTGCTACGCAATGCATATAAAACCTTTATTTTTCTTCTCCGAGGCTCGAGCTTTAAAACTGTTTTCCACACTTTACAATTATGCATATACATCGCTAGCACTCAATTCATAACTCAAAGCAATGCTGAATGATACAATTATGATACGAAGGAGAGAAGACTGCTGACAAAGGATGGAAAATGACGCGGTGATTCTTACTCATGATGATGATTGCCTGCAACTGTTGCGCTTCTCGTCTCCCTTCTTGTTGCCATTGCACGGACACACACTTTTATTATTGCTATTTGATTGCAATGCCTTTTCATCCAACTTTCATTTCATTTTATTGTGATATGAGCAACAAACCAAAACCAAATGATGATGATGGCCTGTTGCAATTCAACAATACGAGAATTTCCGTACAACCTGGTGGTGTGCCTAATGTATTCCATGTTTTTTTCTGGTGTTCGTCGGTCCGTTGTATGAATTCAGGTAGGGTCGTAGCTCATAATCTGTAAAGAAACCTCTTTTTTTATATGAGCGACCGGACCAGACCCTAAAAAAATTTCAGACTGAAAAATCAGATTCAAACCAGGTAACACATGCCATCAGAAGAAGACATGGTATTACAAAGGCACGTATATAGCTGTACTTTGCATATTATTATGAGTATCGTAATGCCAAACCAAAAGTAAGCTGTGTGTGTACTGCACTGCAAGCAATGTGTAAGGCAATGCATCAACCTTCATTTCATCATCATCATCATCCTGACGCTTATCATCATCCACCAGCTGCTGTAGTTGCTATTGTAAGTTTGTAAGTTGCATTCAGTTGATCTCTGATGCAGGCAGGCAGGCTCGTCGACCGACCAACAATTCCATTCGAACATTCACCGTCCGCCACCATGCATCATCATCATCCCTCATTTCACTCCCGTTCCTCTTTCCCTTTTTTTATCCGAGACTTTGGGCAAATAATAGAGGATTTCAATTCAGCAGCAGCAGTATAGGATTTTTCATAGAAGAAAGATGAACCCCAAAATGAAACGAGAAATTCAATAGAAAAGCTGCTGAAGCTGAGTCCACACCTGTCTATCTTCAACCAGAGAAAAACGATCTTTCCATGGAGGACTCGACGCCACTGGTGAGGACATGGACTGCGCACTATGTCGTGCACATACCAAAAAAAACTCCGAGTCATTATTACAGGGAATGGTTAAAAGTGCAAAGGTACGCAACCGGAGTTCTTAGGTTTCTGAAATGAAAAATTACAAAAGGAAACCTTTTTACCTCAAAAGAAAGGAGAATGCAATACGAAATGTGAAATGGAAGGAATAGCACACGAAACCGCCAGCCGTTCAGAGGCGTCTTGTCACCTTGTCGTTTTGTTCTTTTAGCTCACAGATGATCCTCAGTTTTACCTTGTCGTCTCCTCACTAATAAAAGCTATACTACTGACTACTGCGTGTATTTACTTTATTTACCCCTCAAAGGAAATAACAAAGAGCATGATCCTATGATTACAAACCGATTGAGCAAAGCTAAGTATGCATATAGGCATTCACTTTCATTTCAAGCCTTAAGTCTTGCACTAGTAGATTCATACTGGTAGTACGGATTTCATATTATCATCGCTCACACAAAGGTGAAAATGATATTTTTACTGAAGTTAGAGATCTCATCGGGACAATATACAGGAACGCATCAGCTGGAAAGTGTGTAAACGTTCATCGCTCCTCCAAATCCAGTTTTATTTGAAGCAGATGATGTATTTTAACCATCTTGAGCTTAATATGATTTCTAGTGGACCGTATGTCGGGTCTCGGGTCGGACGGATTTAGGGCGAGCGAGCATTGTTTCACGCTTATGTCTTTTATGGCAAGGTGCGCCGGGACAGAGCAGCACATGCCATACTGAAACAGCCAAATCTTACAAGCAAGATGTGAAGCTAAGCTCGTACTACCAGTTAAGATTAGAAGGAGAAGAGTTCAAATCTTTGTTTTTCCTTATTCCTTCAGCGATTTTATTCAGTTTATCACAGAAAGCGATCTCTCAGAGGAGAGACAACTGGTGCTCTGGTGTAACTGATCGAATCGAACAGGCCATTGACCAAGAATTAGGTATGCCGTATTGTCTAATCTAAATTGTATTTGGTAGCCATTGGCACTTGTTAATATGCCATTTTGCCCTCTCTGATGATATTTTCCTTCCTTGAAAGGTTTACTTCTCCGATAACCATCTGACTGACCCAAGCGTGGTCCCACTACTGGTACCAGTAATCTCGCCTTGATTAGATTCGGACATTCTCGATCGGCGAAAGAAAGAAATCTCCCAAAAACTGTTCCTAATATTCATTACTATGTACTCTTAAAATTTTACTCTTAAAATCTCATCAAACTGTCATGCTAATTAGCAGCTATGGACGGATTTTTCAGGTTTTGAGTGTGATGACTTACGGAAATGAGTGCTTGGTTGGGCATGGGCAGTACATAAACTCGACGTGTCTGTCGGCAGATGCAAATATGAATGTAAGGGGAAAAGGACGAAACGCAATCAGAGTGGCTACCGACCACTAGATTCCTGAGTAGGTAATTTCATGTATTCCGTCACGACGTTTATTATGGTCGGATTCCTCGACGAGGAAGACAGAGTATACCCCGCTAACCCTAGCTGCTTGTTATAATATCGTAATTAAATTATATCAAAATTACACATATCTTGACTCTCCAGATGTCTCCACGAAATTCTTGTAACCACTCAGGCTGTATGCCTCCTTACAATATGTGTACTTTTAGTACCTGCAAGCTTGTAACACGGCACATGTACATGTTGCATTTTTTTGACACGAGTTTAAGCCAGTTGTATAAGGTAAGCTCATGTGAGGAAACGGGAAAAAGCACTTTTGTGTGTGCTAGCTAATTGCTCGCCTTGCATTGCAAGGTACTCAGCTTATAAATCTTGTCTAGCTTTTTTCATATTGGAAATAAAGAATGAGTGATATCTTGTGTAGAGGTATGGAACAATCATTGTCATCATAACAATCGTCAGCAAGCCTGTTAAAAATCCATTTTGCTACCCTGATATCACAATAGTAGGCACGAAAGTTGGGTTAAATACCGTGGATATGATTAATTGAATGAAATATGTTAGAAAATAAGCTACCAAAATCGTTACAATGTGAATATAGTTGGCAGAAAGCTAGAGAATTCATGTGCCTTATACGTACAAAAGGTTTACCTAGATTACAATACAACGCAAAGCGAAAGGCAAGTCCAGTTCGTTGGTCTCGCATACAAATCCACATTTCATGTTGTTTACAAGGATATTGCTTGAACAAGAACTTAGGCTACAAGCACAACAAAGATATAAAGGATTTTTTTGTCTATATCAGTACAACCATTAACTTTTGCTGTTTGCCATATGTCCTATCCAAAATCACTGTCAGCCAACCAAAGAACATGCAAAAAGGCTAGTGGGACTGACAGCGAGCGTTATATGAAATCAACTTTTTGTTTAATTAACCGACCCTTTTCAATAAACGTTTGCATTTCTTTCTCCAATGTTTCTAATGTATTTTTGCAGTTATCCAATAAACAATTTCATTCCTCACTTCACTCACACTTATGAAGACCTTATAGAAAATTGTTTCATAGTATTGAGTAATTGAACCTACCTATTTACTTAGCCACAAAGCAATCAGCTCGGATGCGGTTTAACTGGAGTGGAATTGAAAAATGAATAGACTTTTCCGTTTTACTTGAGTGAGCCTCCATGATCTGCCGTCTACCATCAGGTTCGACTGAGGGAATGAGGAAATAATTAAGAAAATATGCTAGATGGACCTGAGATAGATAGACTAGGTAATGTTCATTCATAATTTCGAATCTCGAGTTGATTACTTTCGAGATAAAGCTTCTCTTCGAAAGTGTGCTCAAACGTAATATCAGACATGGAGACACAACACGCTGGACTGGTAATACATTTATGATATCAAAACTTTATTCGCTTAATTATGTTTGGACAGCAGGTTTCCAATCCATCATAAAAACATAGGCTGTTTGTACTTTCGGTGAATGAGAATCCATTAGGATTTATTTACCTGATTGAAATCACGCTGTTATTTATGTTTATTTTGTCTAACCCCAGCAGAAGGTTGTTACCCTGAGGTCAATGAGAATCTTTCTGGACCATGAATTTTAATGGAAGCAAAACACGACAATGGTAGCTTCCTGCGTTGCATTTTAAAGATTACATGATCACGCAGATATTAGATGGTCTTTCCGTAGTAGGAAATAAAACCATATTGTTATTACATCCTACCTGCGCCGTGCTTGAGCTTTGGGACCACCATCACAGTAATTTTTTACTCCAGAGATTCCTTCTGTGTTTCATTTTGTGCGCGTGTCATGAAAATTAAATGAACTGGGAGACTGGGAGGAAGAGAGCTCAGTTATGCATTTACTTCATGTTTTGCTGCTGTTTAACTTTAATTATTCGCAAGGCAAGGAATTTGATTCAAAGTGTATTTCCCTGCCGTCTCGTGCTCATACTACAACTTTGTTCTAAACCGCTCAAGGAGACTTAGCATGAAATTAATTTTGCTAGAACTACTACAAGTTTCCTCTCTTCAACATATTATCCAATTAACTTCCCCCAAAGTGCAGATTTCCCATTTTTAATGATGACGATTGTTCAACTGTACTTTCTACCTTTTCATTGGATGCAAATGTAAGCTGTATTTTCCATTATTATATATTTAAATCACATCACTAGATTTTGTTATTTTGAAATATACGGTATCCAGTTTGATAATCTGACTGTCACCACGAACATGTCGTATAATTTCGCCATTCACGATTGCACAAAAGAAGCACGCCAGTAACAAACAGGCAGTTTTCTCATCACCCCAACGTTTCTGTCTAATGAACGGCATGTCAGGAAGTAGCCAATAGACATTTTCTGCCGTAAATCGTGGGTCGTGCAGTTATTTGTTAACTAAAACTTGAAGCTAATTGATCGGTTGTTCCCCTGTAAAATATTTCTTCATGACAAGAAAAAATCTGGTTTTCAGCAACCAACCAAATCGCAGTGACACAGAGTGCTCATATATTATGTGGCTTTTGGAAGTAGAAAATTGATGTCGAGTACTTATAATACCACCAAATATAAAACGATAAATTATATGCAGGGTTATTCAATTCTATCTTATATACAAAGATTTATATATTATTATGTCGGATTCAATAAATAAACGTTAGATTTAATTTATGTCCATCAGAGCCGCATAATACTCCGGTAAATGTTTGCAAGAAGACGGCGCATGAAGAAAGTGTCACAATGTCCGTTTAAGCTAATTCACACGTCGTCTTTGCCTTCTCTACACAAACAAGCCTGATAAACGAAAAGAGATGAGTTAAGTTGTCATTCTGATGATGTTCAGGTGGGTACTACATTTAATCAACCCCTTTTTGGCCTCGTTTGACAGGAAGCAGAAAAGAAAGCAAATAAAAACACTCAATGGTACCTAACCTAGCGAATGTCATTGATTCCACCCTTACATCTGCGCATACTGCTTTGTTAGCATTACAAAAATAATTGCTATCAAGTCGTGCCTAGATTTTATTATTCTGATATGCAGCTACCCATTCCATACATTTTTATGCAGACAATGTTCGAAAAACTTGTTATATTCACACATCTGTTGCTGGCGATGCTGTCATCAAGATGAGCACAAACACTTCACAAACTAACACATGGAAAAATGTGTTGTAATAACGTGGTATAAACAATTAGTGATGAAAAATTAAAACAATGCCTACCATTTTCATCCAGATGAACACACGTATGTACATAGGCTAATCCTCGTAAAACGAGAATCTACATATGCATTGGATTGGGAATGGGAGTAAACTATTGTCGACAATATTTTAGCCTTGAAATTAAAAATGACGAGACGGGTTGCTTGTGCTCTAGCTTGCCTGTGTGTAGCAAGTGGCTAATGATGATCCATCAACTTAAACTTTGACGAGATGGACATCGAACTGCACACTGATACTTATAACTCCAATGGAGGCATAACATCTTTTTGCAAAAAAAAATCAGAATAGGCTGGAAATGGTAATTTTTGGCAGCATGTTAAAGCCACCAGCAAGAACAGCATAATCCAGTCCTGAAGGCCATATGTTCAAAATTTCTTTATGTACTAGGAGCCCGTATGCCGTATACAGATTTTTTTATAAAATTAAAAAATCTTGATGACTTGAGTTGAGGTATTTGTGTGTCCCAAGTCCTCACTTGTTTTAAACAATGTCTATTATATGCTTCTAAACTTGTTGATTAAAAAATGTGCACAGCAGCAGTTGCCCATCGCGGGTTAGGATTAAATGGAGTGCGAGAGAGAAAAGAAAGCAACAGGTAACTTTTTCACATTTTTTCTTTTATTCCTTTGTATCTCGCCACGCCACTGTATACGTATACATACATTGTACTCGTCCACCATAATGAACAAGAATTTGGATTTGCAAGTTGCTCATCAACATTATATACTCCTGCTGTTTTTACTTTTGTGAGATGTGTGAAGCTGTCTTGTGCTTCACTAGCCATTTCAAAGTGTATCACAGCGGTAGCAGGAGATTTGCAGTGATTAGAAAGTAACATGCATAACACCGGCAGCAAGCCACCAACATCAAAACAACCACATTGCAGATACATACAACTTTAGGATTGAGACCATTTTTATAATTGATGCTTTATACATGATATCAACATTTCTTGAGTGCCTGCCTACCTATAGCCCATTGGCGTTTTATTTATTGCAAAATCAAAATCACCCCTACATCGTCAAGAAAAGCCAGATTTGAAACTTTTTTCACCCTGGGAAAGGAAAATAGGTATACCTTCGAAGCGTCAAGCGCAACAATTGCGTATATACCTTCACCAATACCAAACATTAACTTTTTAAATTCTAGCCAGCTGTTGTCTTTACAGCCATTTGAATAAAAAACCTAGTTCAGCTCATTGAAAATATGTACCACAAAACAAGGAATATGCCCATGGACCATAGGCAGATGCAGATGACAACGAACCTGGTCAACTTCAAGTTACATTTCAACACAGCCAGTATGAATGACTTAGCCGAAGAACTTATTAGTAAACGTTTTATAGGACCTTGAAGGACGCGATAACTTATTAAGCTCAAAGAGTTCGTCCGTCTGTCAATCATGATGGATGTAAGGGACCTGGAGAAAAACGGTATTCCGCTTTTCCAGTTTTTAAAATATTCCGATGTATTCCTGTTCTATAGCTAATAAAGCATCATATCAACCTGTACTCTCGGCCATTCTTCCTTCATATCACGTTCGCCCCATTTATGATTAATTTGGCAGCGAGAACAGAAATGCAAAATGATGTGCCTAAACCGAGAAGCAAATGAACCGTGAAAGTGAAAGGCCGATATGCTGTTAATTTGACATTATGCCTTTCAGATGAAGCATACCTTGCTGGAGCTAAGGGTAGCTTCGAGCACCCTAGCCCTAGTCTGGCATATGGTCACTCAGAACGCGAGAATGTCTTTGACTATATTATTATTGCTTTGGTAAGATTTAACAAAACGTTGTGGTTTTGTTACCAAGAGCAGACTGTTAACCAAAACCAGAGCACAAACTGCCACTGGTATTTGTCTGGTCTGTGCTGCAGAAAATTAGAATATACGTGAATACATTATTATTCTTTTTCGGATTTCGGATGCGTGCGAATGTCTTCGAAGCGATATAAATATGCATTACATAAACGTATATATACGAGTTTCCCTGCATGAATATTGATTTACACAATCAACATGGATATTACTTTGCGTATCACACTATATAGGGGTATGATTTTTAGTTTATAGTAAGTAGCCTAATATCCCAACAAGATTTGAACTTGTGCTCGTGCCATGCATGAACTCTCCTTTCGCCACAAGTTTTTCCAATTGAGAAAAAATGAAGAGTAATAACAACAGAAGTTTGGGAATTAGAGATCATCGTCATCTGCTGCGAAAGACCTTGCTGGTTTTTTTTAACAAGAACAGGAACATGACGAAACACCACCAGCCAGATGCCCACTTGCACTCTGTCATTATATCTGGTATACCTGTGGCGATCTGTTAAGCAAGTATTATTATAAGTAAAGAAGCTGAACTACTAGATTGTCGGGTCGGCGGACGGACGGGATTTTTACTTTTAATAGATCCTCTTCGTAATAATCTCCTGGCTAATATATACGATATATAGAGAGTATATAGCACCATTTGGCCAAAGAGTGAAGGAGACTGAAAAGGAGGAGAAGACGAAGGATAATAAAGAAAACGACGGAGAACTAGAAAAAATCGCACGTATTACACACCTGTCTATCAGTCGTTACGAAGGGCACGTTCTTGCCACATCACATCATCCACGTTTCTCTGAAGAGTTGTAACAAAGGTTCAGTTTGCTTACGTACGTATGCAGATGCAGACTCTTCCAGTTTTTGTAAACTACCTATCGTCCTTTCTTATTACTTTTTTGTCATCTCGGAGAGATCATCTGTCGAAGATGCCTGGTCATCTGTCGGAGGTAAATCAGCCCTGTGTATCACGAGGACAAAACCTAAGCTTTTCCCATCCTCTCCATTGGGCACTTGCGCGAAAAACTCTTGAAAATGTGTTTTAAAGGATCACATCGTTTACATTATGTGATGCACGCGTTTTTGCGTGTAAAACGGTGCTTACTCGCTATTTTAAGGTGTATTCTTTATTAAAACCGGCGAATACCCGATGTCAATAATATTAGAGCATCGAGCGGAGATTTCATATTATTGTCTAATGAGTAATTAGAGGAGTAGACCTGTTTGCGTACGGCAAGACCTCTACTTCTCATTATCACTTCTGACTGTAGTGAATAAACCACCCTTAACTGGTAAGGGAGGAAGGAATCGGTTATTCATTAATTCGCAGCAGGAAGCATTATAACAGCTTGTCAAACAGGCATATTTTTCCGGCACAAGACGTGAAAAGATTCCTCCATCACACTAGGGGTAGCGCGATGACGTTAACCTTGCGAATTCCAATGGGGAACTCTTTCATCCCTCTTGCTATTAGCGAATTAGTGACTCGAGAAATATGATGATTCCAAATCTTTAGCGAAGAAAATGAGAGAATTTAACGAGTAATGGTAAATGGCGTGTATTAGTATATCCTTAATCATTTCATGGTTGGGGGCAATCATATCAGAAGAATGCCAAACGAAGGTAAAACGAGGAAGCCGTTTACACTTAGACAAACGGAATCTCAACCCGATCACCATCCCCGTCATCATTCATGCAAATTCACATGATACCCTGTTAATATCACAGATCACTTCGACATAAAATTAAATGGGAAAAACATAAACAAAATGCATTTAACAAAGAGAGCCAAGGGAATGTTGAGAACCGCCGGAGCCAGTCACAGCCACCAACAACTACTTTAATTAAGCAAGTCGCATAATATATATGTATATCTAATATATCTTTGAATGTAAGGTTGTTGTTTTTACCAAAAACAATTATAATACTGAAAGTAAAAGGAGGGTCACAGGATTTACGTGTTAGAAGACGTATCATCAAATCAATCTGCCTCCTGTGCGCACTATTTACCCCTTGGAAGTAACGAAGTATACACAGGACTGGGTGCACAGTGTGCACACGATGAAAAAAGAAAAGTGATGAAGAGTGGTAGTCGTTTTAAGTCGTAATATAAGTAGCAGGAGTGCTGTTTTAATTAACAACTTTAGCGTGTACTCTGGCCTGCGTCTCCACTTTATTATAATGTTGCAAGTAATACAGACATTTTAGACGAAATGTTTTTCTAAACAAAAGAAAGATAACCTCATCTGGAGGCAGGCAGAAAGAAAGAATTTTTAAAATTATAATATTAAACTCAATATTGGTGGTCTGCGGCAGACTAGTTTTAACTTGCAAAAGGACGGATTAGCGGAGAAGTTAATGTTGTAACCATATACTATGTATATGTAAATATATATATACCTATGTACCTTCCTACCTACCTAGGTAGATAGATAGGTAAAATCGTGATCCAGATAGACACTTTTTTTGACAGTGGACATATGGACGCTGACTGTAATAACAGAGGACCCGAGTCACCCAGATGATGTGTGTTTGTGCATTTGCCCTGATAAAACGAGCCGGTTTGAGTCTGAAGTAGCGAAAAATCTTATCGGTATCCTGAATGCTGAACACGCTGATGATGCCAAAAGGACCACAAAAGAGTCAAGTGCATTGCATTCCTCATCTATCGCATCGCATCACATGCACAGACTGAACCGGCGCAGATGAATGCCTTGTGGCTTTAAGGTTGTTGAATGGGATTTTACAACTATCACGGGAATTTAGGAATTCGGAGTGAGATTTGCATGGGGAACTCTCATACGGACTGAAATCTTATTTTAATTCAGGCACTATACGCAGATTTCGGTTGACTCGATTCAGCCAATCTATTTACTATTTGCACCAACAGGTGAGCACCACGGAGTACGTAGAGTTGATAGTTTAATATTCAATCTTCCTGAATTTGAGATTTTCTATCGTTTTAAGGCGACAGTAGGTATAGATTGGGTATTGGACTAGAGTCCATGAGTGCACTCTTTCTCCGTTGGATAAATAAATGACGAGTGAAATTGGTTTTATTATCTATATGAAACAATCGAGTCATAAACATATTATCTGAAGTAGATTTAGGAGAAAAATGCAAATGATGGTAAAGATGTGACGTAGGTATACACCTGCGTGAATGCGGTATTTTTTCTATAATTTCAAATTCAATGTAATGTTTTTAGTAATTTAATTTGCCTTCTTGTGCTCCTGTTGGGTTCAGTGTGTCATCTTACAATGCATATGCTACACTGTTATTCTTTATACACTTAAATGTGAACTGCCTTCACACAAAGTTTTTAAAGGAAAATGTCCCACTGGTTTCATACATTTAGGATTTGGATTGAACTTCCCCTTGTCACAACTTTGATACTTCAAATACACGTTCCATATATCTGTACGCAATTCGTCGTGAATGAAGGTATTTTACATAATAAGCAACCGAAAAGTACAGCATATATTAAACATATATGTGGTGGTGGTGGTGTGCACAAAGTGCATAATGTGTTTGTGCCTAGTAACACACACAATTTCTTTCGTGCAGAAGTCACTCAATCATGTTCAATCCTCACAATCAGTCACACACAAACATATACACAATATTTCACAAAGCAAGTAACTCGACCACGAAAAGTAGTACTCCTTCTGCTGTCTGCCTTCCTCAAGATAAGTGATACGCATGCAGTGCGCCCTGTTTCGCACGTCAAGATTTATTCATTATCCCCGTAACTCATTCGACTCATAAGGTGTAAGTAGTGAGCGACTGCATGCGACAGGTTATCCCCTTTTAACAAAATATACTGGTGGTATAAGCAAGCAACTTTTTTCTCAAGTCATGCAACCAACAAACATGCACGGTGGGCATACAAAGTAAGTAAATAAGAATCCCTATTTTGCTATTTATACACTCGGTCGGCACACACTTTAATGCCATCATATTAATGCGCTGATTTGACTGTTGAATGAAGGTAAAAGTCATCTTGAATTACTAAACCATGACGGGATTTTGTATTCTCAAGAATAGAAAGGTAAATGATAATGATGACCAAGCAAACATCTATAGATCAAAGCTTAGTACATCTCTAGTATACTCTCAATTCTCAAATATGTCTGCGCAAGTCAGTTCAGATGATTTTGTATTCTCAAGAATAGAAAGGTAAATGATAATGATGACCAAGCAAACATCTATAGATCAAAGCTTAGTACATCTCTAGTATACTCTCAATTCTCAAATATGTCTGCACAAGTCAGTTCACATATTTTTTAAACAAGGATGAACCTTTTTTAAGGTGACGGCATGAAATCCATTTATAATAATATTAGCATTCTCACGGCAGCAGCATAAGCTATTCACTCATTCGCAGTAAACTGTTTGGTTTCTCATGAATCGCTCATATTTTTGTCAACCGCACACAGACACTCCTTGTGAGTGAACGCATTTATTATGTACGCATGCATGACTCAAAGATGAGACAGAGCAGAGTAGAGTAACAGAACATTATATAGCTGTATAGAGAGGGATTTGCTATTGACCATTTTGCCCACGATACACTGCATTCCCTTGGTCATTGTCATTAATTTTATAAAGGTAGAGTTGCTACAGGGCATTTTTATAAACATCAGCTGGAAGTACAGGAACTTTACAAGGAAAACCATTAATTTTCCGTGTCATTTTCATCTGGCTTGTGAGTGTGTACATATGACACAGTAACATTGGAAAGACATTTACCTTTTCCCAGCTACACACACTTTGAGACAATGGTATGACAAAACTGACAATCATGACATGACGGCTAGGTAAAGAACCGAATGCGGCACTGTTTTCTCTCTCTAATTCTAAGTCGTCAATTATTTGTTTCTTGTAGTGAAGTTTCTCTTGGGATTTTGGAAGGAAGATTTTGTTAGGTTTGTCAAGAGTCTAAATTGCTAACACAAGTTTAGCTAGTTTTGACCCCCTATTTTGATACAAAAAATTGTTAAATGTTATGTAGATATGTGACTTATAAATAACTGGAATCACATGCCTCGTGTCCCATTATTGGTCTCCGACGTACATTTTTTTTCAACCATATTATACTGATGGTGAGCATCAGATCAAAACACGCACCTCGTTTTACGAACCAGAACGCAGTCATTCACACGGTTCCACTCTCCTCAGAGTCCACTCCATTATCAGTCACTCCCTTGCACATATATACCTACATACCCGAGTGAAACTAGTTCCCAGGAATCGGCAGCATATGTGGGTAGAAAGGGGATGAGAGAATGAAAGAGGGACGAGGGACGAGAGAACATTTTGACAAAATTCCTTTCATCCTTACCACCACACAAGCATTCTCCAACACGCAATAGTCTCGCATATGCAGTCAATGCAATCCTTCGCACTTCAGGCTTTTTACTTTACACAAAAGTGCCAACATTCATCCTATAAATGTCAGCATTATATTATAATACAATGAAATCAAGCAGTAGAGTGAAATAAAGAAACAAAGAAAAATAGTTTACTTTAATATTTAATGCATAGGGTTTGGATATCGTATGCATACGTCTATAATATTATGCATATAATAATAATTTTGCATAAATCGTTTAATGCATGCATGCATGCATCGCAATCCTAATGATATACCGTCTTAACCCTTTCCATCACTGCGAGTGGATCCAAGTTCTCGCACGGTATTAGGCAATTTCTTGATGGTTTTAACAACCAACAAGCTTGGTGCTCAGTTCATGTCTCCCGAGAGTCATAAAACTAAAATCTACAAGACGGCAAATTCCTTTTATCGATACGGTTTGTTTTGACTTTGGTTTCTTTTAGGTCACTGAACATCAACTTGATTGCACAACTGTGTATAGTTCAGGTCAGCAGTCACCATGTCCTTTTAAAAATAAAGCTGGCCACAACCAACAGCCACCACTAATTAAGCTTACTGCATGGCATGTATGTAGTATGTAGTGATAGAATGTGTCATTCCTACTTCTCCAGCAGTGCCCTTACGTGTCAGTAGTTTTAAAAGAAGCAGAAAAAACTGACTCTTGTTTACAGGATGGGAACTGAAGGGTCGCTGCCCTGACTTGATCCTTGCATGTTTTGAATTCATGCGATAAGTACTAAGCCACAAATAACGCAGTCTTCTTGGCTTGTTAAAACACCGGTGTGTTCTCTCTCAGATAGGCAGAGTGTAAACGAAATACGATTTTTTGTCATTTTTTCATATCGTGAACGAAATAAAAAGCTTCCTCTCATAATAACCAAACAGGAAAAAAGTACCCCTCCTCACTCTCACCCTCCTCTCGTTTCCATTCTCATAATCAAACATGCATGATTACCATTCAAGGGGAAAGCTGTATAAAAATGCTTTCATTTTTTTCTGCTCCAGAGTTGTGCAATCCGCCCATGCGGGAATAATAAATTCTAGTAAAGTTATGAAGGGCTCTCTAATTCTCACCCCTGCTCTTCGCTCCCTCAAGTAGATTGCATTGCGTCACGTCGTTTCTCCATCCACATATTTCCACACGGATATCGAATGCCGCTACACAAACTATTATTATATACGTAGGTGAATACTACCATTTTTGAATCTTGTATTGAGGGCAAGAAATATAAACACAACATTTCATGAGAAAATGCAGCAACTTTCCCATAGACCTTGGTTAGGGTTCCGATTCCTGATCCCTTCAGTATTTTTAATCTAGGCATACTTGCTGTTCGCGAGTACTTGGTATAAGTATTTTCCTTATACTAAACTCTAATGACATATCGTTTTTCTGGACAAGTGGATATTTATGAACTTTAGCCGTACCAGTTTAAAGTGCCACACCACACAAGTCACCTCCATTTTTTACAAATGACATTGCGTTTTCCGACAGGATAAGATGTGAATGGAGGAATTTCTGGGAATAGGCTCTTAAATGGACTGGTTCAGATTTTAGCAGTTGCTTGATGGTAATTCTGTCTGTGTTACACTGTTCAGAAGTGCATAATGAGATCCTTTCCCCTTTTAAACAATGTTCTTAAATAATCATGCACAACTTTGATTTCACACTCTGCTCTGTTAGCTACTCAACCCTGTAGTCATCTGTGTTTTCCGCGATTATGAGCATGTCATTAGGAAGTGATTAAAACACAAGGAATATTATTCCATGCTATGCCGTTGATAAAAAGTATAGAAATCCTATGATGTGCAGTTTCATCAAAATCACAAAAGTTTCTACGCATTTATCCCCGTAAGCATGCAATGCCATTTTCATTTCATAGACAAGTCAAAACATTATTGCATTTTTACGTACTTTAAGATTTTTACGCATGACGAGTCCCTTGTCTTTATTTACAGGGGTAAGGTAACAGGCTTCTTATCGTTAATTAAATTCTCCCCTCCTGTTGCAATAATCCCCGATCGCTTAACTTATCATGACATAACAATCAAGACCATTTACTTGATTTTTTACTACGACTTTACAACTATTCGTGTCATAATGTATTTTACGGTTCAGCGATACTACTTACGATACGAGCTTCGGGAGGAAAACACGGACTGTGCAAGGGAAGCACGAAACGACAGAGTATCAAAATGTGGAAAACGCGATTTGTACCAAGTTAAAATGCAGGAAAGCATATGCCTTATTCTGTCCTCAATATATGGTGTGGCAGAAAAATACCCATTAAAAAGTGAAGCAGCAGCCCTTTAGGGATGCTCACACCTGCGCAGCTAACGTTGGGGCATTATACACACATCTCACACTACATTTAGACCTTCTCGACTGCACACACGCTTATCCCACCAGAGGAAAAAATCATCAAAAATATGGAGAAGTGCCCTCTAAACAATCGTGACATGTCTTTGTTCACTCACCTGTATCCGTATTACTATATTTAATCAGTGTCAGTACATGTAGATATTTACTATCGTGAGTCAAGTCGTGACAAAACGCAAGGGTAAAGGTATTCAGCTGCTGGATTCTCCAACCCCTCCACGTATTTTCTAAACTACGTTAGTATCCCCTTTGATAAAATGTGAATACGCAAAATGTAACCTCAACCCTCCCTCACTCACTTTTTGCGTTACTTTAGCACGATGAAAATAATATATAACGCGACGTTTGACCGAATATCCACAAAGGCATGCAGATATCATGTCATTATAGGACCTTGCTGTAAACTTTTTTTTAGATTTTAGCAGAAAGTTATGCCAGAATACTAGAATAGGCGACTACGACATTCACTTTTCTCAAACTTGAAAATCCTTGAAGCTATATGTTTTCTTTCACGATCAAGATGTTTGATTATCGCAGTGCTGCAGAATAAAATGGTAAACCCATTCCCAGGTTGTGGGTACCCTACTGGTGTTGGAGTAACAAGTACATGAAAAAAAACCAAAACCAACCATTCAGGGGTACTTGACTTGTGTCTGACAATAAGTGATTGTGAAATTCCACGAAATCGGGTTATAGATCGACCTCCGTCCTCCTCGTCAACTAATGGCTTTGTTAGCTACATCCTCACTGGCAGGCATAGGTATTCGGTATTCTTAAAAGATATACTTATATATCCCTGCCGTTCCAAGTGTACAGTAAAAACAAATGACAAGTCTGGTGCTTCTACTGCAATTCTTCACGTTATCCAGGTTGCGCCACTTAAATAAAGAAGCGAGGTGACTCTATTGTTTCATTGTTTCCACTCCACACTTGCATACTATGTGAAAACAAACCTTCGATTTCTTTGTTCTTACGAGTAGGGTTGAAACTAAGACGTGAAGGTTGAAGATAAATCTTCAAATAAAGATTGACCCAATATTTATTTATAAACCTCCATTTTATTCGCCTGCCTACTACATACTCATGGTTGTGTTGTGTGACTTGTGTGGTACGCTAAGAATCGTACACAACAAACCCGAAGTGCAACACTATGTCATTCGTGTCGTATCAGCCTCAGTACCCGGTGCAGCGGCGGCACAGCGCCATGCGGTAAGCGAATCGTTTCTGATGATGAAAATGACAAGTTGTTCATTTGAACAAAAATATATTAGCATTCTTAAGATATACGAATTCGGTTCGGATTTATTAGTATTTAAATCCAAAAGTGCTAAAATACTCGTAAATTGAAAAATAATCAACAAAAAACTGATTCACGACTCTCTTATACCACTCGGCAAAATGTTGATTAACCACTTTTCGTATTTTTTTAACGAGAAATAGCACTTCACAATAAAAATGCCTACCCTTTTTCACATTCCCAATGAATCAAACGATGAATGGATCCGTGAGCGACCCTCAGCAGCGGTAGTGTGCTTTTACGTAATGCATACTTATTTTTTCTGAAACAGCAAATACATTATGAAAATGAGTGTTTTTCCCTTGAAAACAATATACAATATAAAACAAATGCATCATCAGCATGAGCGTCTTCCCTAGAAAACTGTATACCACTCCGTCATTATTATTCAGCCTATATTGAATTATATTTACATCAGAAATACATTTTGCTTTAAAAATTACAATGTAAGCATAGATCATTTCATCAAAGCGATGTGTTTGGACTAATCTACGAACTGCTAACTATTTATTTAACTATAGATTCCATTTCCCGACGTACCAATATTAGGACTTACAGGGAGAGGTTGTGTTTTTCATTCGCTCTGGCCAAATTCTTAGTTTTAAATTCATTGCTCAGTTTCCAATCACGTAAATTATTTGAGATTAGTATTGTTAAAAAGATAAATTTTCGGCCAATTCAGAAAGAATAAAAGACTTATCGAATAAAAAAGGCTTGGCTTCTTATAAACCAGATTCCTTTCGTATATACACTTCAATTTCGAAATCTCAGCTTCTGAATATATCTTTACAAATGATATGCCACTCACTCAAGTGACTCCTCCAAGGTAGATTTTGAACATGACAGAAAACACTGACTGGGAAATTTTTACGTGTACACAGAAAATAAATGCATACATTAAGACCTACAATATACTCCACACCTTTGAGCATTTTTTCCTGGCGATATGATCATGACAGTGATGAGGTTGATTACGATTGCATATGATTTGGACCACTGATAGGAGACGTTATAACCGTGTATCGTTCCGTTCACAGTTTTACGTTTTGCTTTGCTGTGACATTATTTGGCATTGCTCGCCTCTCAACAAGGGACCATTTTAATTTAAAACAATAAAAATACGTCAGTTTAGTACGCCACAACTATAACATCAACGGCTTCACGGTGATTAAAATCGCAAATCAAAAAGGTGTGGGAATGAGCGCAACATCATCAAAGAGGCAAAATTCCACTTTTCATCTTGGCTTTTTTTACAAAAAAAACTGGCTATTCCATTCATTCCAATGCTTTCAATGCAATCTGCACGTATTCATGTGATTGCTACTGCTAGCTGAGATTGAATTTTGTAGACTCCTCACGAACCCCTACTGTACGTACTGCTTTCTTCGTTCCTGTCTGGTAAGCCAGATGAAAAAATACTTTGTTTGATAACCAGATTGAAAGAATGGCAAGGATGTATAATAAATAGTAAAAAACAGTGGATGCGATTCTTGTCTCTACAATTTACTACCCCGTATCATTAGAATAGGTTCACTAGTTTGCATAATATTTGGTCTAAAGGATCTTTCTGTGTCTATGATGTAGGAATACCAATGATTTTGTCTTGGGATGGAATGCGTAGGTATCGGGTCGGGATATATTTAAACTTTTTAGTGTGAGTGAAATGATATCAGGGAGCCAATACACGTAACAACACGGTAGCAAAAGTGCTACAATCACTGTTTTATTGTAGCTCTATGTGAAAAATGTAGTTTAACCTGTATGAGACCCATCAACCTTTTCGTTTAAAAATGTACACCTATATAGTCTGCACAACTACCTATATAGCAAGTTCATCTGAGAAGTATATTTATAAGCGAATATAAAAGAATATTGCTGAAAATCCGCATTTTATCCTAGTCCTAACCTAACCTTGTTTTGGCTTGCTCAATTATATAGGTGTACTGCATTTTATGACAATTATGATTTTGTTTTGCCAAATTCCCTTTCATTCTTGCCGAATAATGTAGACATTGCTCGAGACCAGATCAGTGGGACACACCAAGATTGTCTGGAGGAACGCTGTAATTTTCTGTACAAGATTGCTTTCCCACGCAGAAAAATTAATCTCTTAATGAATAGGTTGTTTGTACGATGGTACGGGTCACGAGAAGTATGCAATGTGTGCAATCTATTAGACGTCTGCTGGCCATTTTAGCACCTTCAACTCAAATAATGATTTTAGTAGTTCGATGCTGGGGCCTATCATTTACACTGTGTTGAAGAGGACTCTCCTGCATTGCGTGTGTTTTCTATCTATTTTGCGAACAACATAACATCTATCTGTCAATAATAATGAGGGAAATTAGTGGTTACTTCTTGGATGCACTGGTCGGGCTATTCTGCAAATCACTATTTACGTGTATATATTTAAATTTAAATCAAAGTAGGTACCTATGCTAAAGGAATGTGTCTGGGACTGCTTTCAAAATGAAAAGGTTGATATACAAGATCTGGTTGCTGCTCTTAGAATTACGACCTCTAAAAATCATGCAGCTATTAGAATAATAGTATGCATTAATGAACAAGTAATTAATAAAGACAGGTTGGAATTTTGAACATATTTATAAAATAGAATTTTGCTTAGGTTGTTTGATGACCCGCAGTCCGAATTTCAATTATAATTCAATGTAAGTTCGAACTATGTATTTTCACTATGGGTATACACAAATATAGCGAGTCCTTTGTATATTGTCCATGATAAAGGTACGTACAAGTGGAACGAAATACGAGATGTAAATAGGTAAGTACAGTTACATGTTACATGCCTTTTCAACGATATTCAACGCCCGTAAGCCATAAGAGGCATTCCACTCTTATCGTTAGATAAAACTACTTTTCAGGTTTATAGTTAATTTCTGAAATGAAAACAAGATTGAAGCACATATGTATGACGATTGATGACGACATTTCCGGTGTGGGATTTTTTAAGTTCATTTGATTCATAAATGCACGAAAATGAGTAAAGAAAAGTACTTCTTGTCAAACAAAGGCTATGTATTTTGTCCATTTCCATTTATCTATTCATGCAAATGTTGGTAAAGAAGTGATGTTACACAATCGGAATGTACTATGTACTCACTCATATGCACAACCCCAACTCGATGTAGGCAACTCAATACATGCAGTGCACACAGACGGACAAGTACAAAAAAATAAACATAAAAACGGTTTCTCAAAACAATAATCCACATGAAGACTTTAAGTGCGACCGCGACCGGTATGAATGGAGAAACATGACAATGTACGGTCTGCTTGCAATGTGCATATTCATACTACATGCACATATGGAAGTATTATTAGCAATTGTCAATCTCAATAAAGACACCAGCCTTCCTTAACACACTATCAAATAATGTGTACTTGATAAATATATTGCGCACTGCATTTGAGAACTATGCCACTACATGCATATATTAGGCAGCCGTTCTTTTGACACATCTGGCCATTCACAAATTGTCACTTGTGGATGCCAGATTTTATGTAAATGTCAAACAAAGTAAAGCAACTGGAATAATATTTCTCTCAAAATATATTAGCACAATGATACTAGAACGACTTCAAGCCATATGAAGAAATGTCTTCATATGGCTAAATCGGTGTTTAATACTTTCCATGTATATACTGATGGATGAATTCATGCATTTCGAAGGATGTGGTAAAATATGCTGCTTTATATTTGTCCAAGTATTATATGCATGCATACCGTTTCCCGACTTCTTAGGCGTTCCATACTTTAGCTCATCCTATAACATACTGTAAAATTTATCCACTAATTGTATTAATTGTAAGCCTATATTTAAGGTGGAACTGTAGAGATCAAGCTTTTCTCGCTCACAAACGAGACTTTCACCGAAGTTTTCCTCCTTACCAGTAATGAAGGTATGGTCCTCATTAGTCCCTAAATAAAAGTTTAATCCTACTACACCGCATACAAGTGTCATTACATATTCTAGTATTTTCACAATCATGCAAAAGGTAAGCCAATCTGAAAATGGGCAGACTTTATATAAACATACCGTGTGGTTTGTGTGTACTTAAGTGCGATGTTCATCTCCACAAGAACAAACAAACTGTTCCCCTTTTTAAAAAGAATCTATTTACATATAGACACATAACATTGGGTATACATTATGCTGTCATAAAGTCTTTGAACCATCCTTCGTTGAATAAGATCTACCACTGATTATTCCAGTAGAGTATCTGGTTCACACAATCACATAGACAGTTTATATCACACAAAATGGAAAATAGAGTGTAATTGACACTCTGGGCTATATTAATTGCTTCTGATGCATTCAAAGCGCGTACTACATCATACAAATATAATATGGTAGGAACTAGGAAAACATGAAATGCTAAAGATGCAATAAAAATAAATAAAAGTGAATCCAATACGCACGTCTGGAAATATCAGCATTTCGATAATATTAACGCTCCTCCACGGTGATCGAAAACAGAATAAAGTACTCATCTGTCCTAATTTAAATACCTATCTGGTTTTTGCTAGTTAGTTGCACAAAAATATAATCTACTGACCACCATATTTTCCGCATTTTTAATAAAAAAATTGTCTCGGTAAATACAGTCAATAGCCTGTCAATCCATGTCAAAAAGACAAGGAGTTGTCTCTAGCATGCAATCCTTTGAGTCTATTACAAGCTACATAAATGTCGGGACAAGTAACGAACAAGGAAGGGCATTCGCTTAATGGCTTACTAATGTAAAAACATCACTTGTACCAACTTGTAAAATGTACATAATCAAACAAGATTCATCACACAAGTCATCGAATCATCAGTAAGCAACATCAGAGTATGCATGCTTCTCTTCAACTACGCTAGTAGTAACATGCTCGCATGGTCGTAAAGAGTATAAAACCCAACCCAAGAAGAAACAAACATTCCACTTAAAGAGAGTGCAACGAATCCTTCGTTTTTGTATGCAACAATGTATAAGTAAGCATTATCGGTCTTCTCAGATAAAGTGAGAATCCCCGTCATCATCATCATGTTTATCTGGTGTCTGCTGATAGATTGACTGGCAAGAAGACTGCGAAAATGATCATCAGAGAAAGCCGGCAAAAGTCTTAATGAGTGCATATTGAAAGCCTGGAGCTATCTCAAAATAAAAATGAAGTTAATATATATGTCACGGCAGGCATTGGATAGCTTGAGGGGAATTTCATATAAAAGCCTTACAATCACGACTTCACAATCTGCAACAAGATGACGAACTGCCTGACGGAGAAATGGTGCTTTTAGTTTTACACAGTGCGACCATGCCATCAAACAGCGTCTTGTATTAAACGAAAAATGTGCAGTGTGGATATCGAGTCAGAGCGAAATATATAATAACACTTAAAAGTGAAATACACTGGTATCCAAAACTTGCCGGTCAGGATATTAATTTTAGAGTGAGTGGCGAGAGGTTATTTGAGGGACTTACAATATCAAATTTTTAAAACTGAAATACAGGTATAAAAGTATAAACATTGCATCACATTTATACTGCCTCCACGCGCAAGCCTGATTCACCAAATGCTTAATGCATATAGGTAGATCATTTAATTCTTCTATATACGCATGTGCAATACGTAAACTTCACATAGCTAACAGCAAAATACCACCCATAATCTTCACAGGATATGGTCATAAGTATGAAAACTCTTGTGAACTCTACCAGAGAGAGTGTAATAATCTCAACCTTGAGCCTTTTTAGATCTTTTCGCCACAGGAGCTACAAAGCTACAACATTGGATACAATGAATACAAGAAAACTTTAGGAACTTTTTCAGAGTTTACATGTGTACGTTATATAATATATACACAAAATCTCAAGATTTCCCATATGTGTAGAAAGAAGTCTGTAAAGGTTTCAACACTGCACTGCCACTGTCAGCATCCCTGTGAAGGTGGACACCTTACAGAAGACGACAACGAGGAGAGCACACTTGTTGCTTGCCTGTTCATTATTTATTTGCCGTTGTGCCAGTGATCACACGATCCCAGCATTTGCCTATAGTAAGCAATGCAGACACGATACAGATTGTCTGCAACTCATTTCTCTCGGTCAGAGAAGAAAGATACATAATATATCTGACTTTAGCGATCCCTGTAGCAAAGCAACTATATGTGCGAATGAATCAGTATATCTAACTAAACCATTTCCATACTAATTCAAGTTAATGCTTCTCTTTTTCTTAACTGGAGCTTGCAACCCTTTCTATTTCATCATGGACATATATATATCTACTTTTTCACTTGTTGCTTCAGTTAGCGCGGCCTGCTGGTGCAGTGCTGCCAAACCCAGAGATATGCACACACGAAAAATCTGCCTTATTATGAGAGCACAACATTCATTGTCTCATCATCACATCAGTCATCCGACCGTGTGATGTTACAGGATACCGTCTTTCTTTCTACTTGACAAGATTTCACAAGCCTATACCTATATAATACGAGATTGCAACAAGCATTCCACTACGTTTTGTACAATCTAATGATAAAACGAATTTTCCAACTTTTCCTGCAGTTATCACATGAATCAAGTGAAACGCATAAAAGATATCTTTAAGGAAAATCCATGTACATACGAATTCTACATTGTAATACCGTGACTGCGCAAGTACATTTTATTAATGTGAATTACCTTACCTTCTTTTCTTACACATTTTTATGACTCTTATATTTCTGCTTGATATCTCCCATATAGCTACATTTTCCCCTTGATGGCAGGGAGTATTTGGTGGTGTGATACTTTTATGTAAACATTTTTTCCTCAAGTGGATACAATCATATATTATGCTATGTATGTGTAATTTAACTTTGTTCGTTATCTCTTTTTCTTTCCCAGTTCTATATTTCCATATTGAGAAAAAATTGCCAAGAAAAAAAGTTGCATGCGCCCCCGAGAACCGAACGTCAAGAAAAGAATGTGTATTTTTCATACGGTACAGGTATGGGAGCAGCAGTAGAACAAACCCATAAAAACTATTTGATCTTGTCAATCAGGATCTCTTGCTTACTTACACAAACTTAATAAGTTTGAACGTGTAATGCAACATCACATAAATAACAAAAAAAAAAATCTCACTTTGCAACATAAGCCCAAGCAAGCAAACGAAACAGCAAGCTTAGTTTTTTTCTTTCTACATTTTCATTCATTCTTTTCTCACGGATGGATAAATACTGAATCTTTATGCCTTCATGCATGCCTTGTTCAAGATTGGATAAGGTTTTAACTTATTCATTTTTTGACTCCGAGCCAGTTTCACCATTCTTGTTACTTTGTTATACACTCTTCATTACTGAATACAATAATACATCACAAGTTTACAACCGAGGGAAAGAGAGAAAAGGAACTCGTTCATAAATCTTCGTGTAACTATCTTCATTTCATTTTCACTAATAAGTTGCAGGGATATAGGAGTAGAATGTGATATGATAACAAATATGATATAGGATATTACTGCATTATTGTTGTAAGCATCATTTATCATACATATACATATACAACGATGCAATTTCATTGAATTTTTGTAATTTTGTAAATTGTTGAAAGAGCCAAATTTGGAGCAATTGCATTAGTACCTTTTTTGAACCATAAACCATAATGTATTACATTAAGACATAAATGTAAAACACAAAAATGGTAATATTGTATGAGCAATTGTAAGGAATTACTACGTCTGTATACGCTGCTCTAGCGCATTGAGTAGGAATCTGCATCTATGTTCAGGTAGCATAAAGATTTTCCCCATGATGGGGACAGACATCGAAAAACGACTTATGCAACGATTTCTACGGGTTTCCGTAACAGATTTTCAGCTTCGGAAACACGAACATGGTCCAACTTATATTCCCAGTTTAATTGTATGCTGCCTTCTCGATGTCGACAGCACAACTGCTGGCTAAATGCAACAGCTGGTCTTATTCATATGTGTTTTAGATTTGTGGGAAGAAATCTACATTACACATTCTATCTCCTTTTCTTTTCCCATCCATTCTCCTCTCCTTACGAAACCAGTGCCAGAACGAATATATATGTATCTCTGTATCGCCATCAAGTTTGCTAATCTTGTATTTTATTTTATGTAAATCATGGAGTTCGTGAATGCAAAAGCAATCTTGAGGTGTATTCATTGTTGAAATTGAAACTATGACGTAGCAATAAAGAAATATATATGCACTCCCAGGATGACTGTATATAGCTCATACATATATAATATAATATACTTTTCTGTTGATGCATTATCAGGTAATATTTGAAAAGCGTCTGCACATACAGTCGCGGGCAGTCGCTAATACATTTTACGACCAGAGTTCATTAAGTAAACCCACATTCACAGTAATAGGCCAGTCTGCATACATGAATATATGCAATGCAAATCGCGCAGATATTTTGTCAGCGTACCAATCGGTTTCCTTCTCTAATTGATCTCATATCGCGTGTTAATTATGGAAAGCCACAAGACTCACTCTCGCAGTGAAATGCCAGCCAGCATAAGCATGCAAATGCAAAGAAAAGTGAAGGAACTCATTAGATACGTATTTCTATCTAATCTACACAACAAGGCAAAAATGTATGAGTGGTTCAAAGTGTCTGTCTGCCTATGCCTGTGCAGCTGTAACTGATGGCGATGTGAAAATTGAGTAGTAAAGAATGAATGAAATGTTTAGACACACGGTTTGGTTTTGGTTCATCGGTTACATTCACTCACAATCAGTCAGACAGAGAACAGAGTATGTGTCTTAAATGCACTCGAACAATTTCCCAATCGACATATGCACGACACGTGAGATTGAAGTGAGCCTAAACTGCGAGCACCGTCTCTTTGTCAGACTAGAAAGAATTTTGCTTACTTGACGCAAGTGGTTTTTCTCGTGCATCCATCTGATCACTTTGTGCGAGCAAGTGTGCTCCCAAAATCTCATTTATAATTGGGCGAAAAAGTGATCAAGAGCGGATGCAAATTTCTAACTTTATTGTTACTCTGCACTCTAATGCATGCACACGCACATCCTTGATTGAAGTCTTTGCTGTCGCTCATGTGCCTTTTAATGATCAATTAGTAACTCACAATATATAATATCCGAAGGTAATTTGCGAAAACACTAAAGCCGACTTTCTCAACAAGATCAACCTTTTTAAGCGAATTAGAGGTGGTCGCAATAAATAGCGGTCGTACGCCGTAATTATCTCATCTTCGCTTGTTTAGTTCATTTGCAGTGCATACTGCGCATAGGTATGTATTTATAAGGGTTTGTAGGGATTGCCCTATTGTTTTCAAAAATAT
>JAANSN010000890.1:0-43076 GCA_036850665.1 Dicranocentrus wangi
GAAAAATCAGAAGTACACAGCACATGATAAAGCCAAAAAAGATGTTGGGTTTATTACCAGTTTGGCTAGCAAGTTCGGGTCGGGGTTAGCATGACTGATGGAAGGAAGTGACTATGGACATTGTCCATGACGCAATGCATTCAGGTAATTTCTATGTCTGTGAACTAGTTAGTTATATATATGTACGTTAGATTTCTTAATGCTGTATGTATTCCCTCTGGAAGCAGTAATATTTAAGTTGGTTATTTCAATGTGCTCAGAGATTAAATTAAACTCTATCCAATGTTTATGTTGCTATTACATACACACTGGGTGAAATAAAACACAATTTGCAGTGTGTTCCATCTGCGAGTGGTTTCCGTTTTAATCTCATTCAAATTTACAAATTATAAAGTATACGTGCGGGTGGCCATGCGAAATACTAATTAAAGTAATGAGTCATAAGTTGATTTACCGCATTAATCACTGTCTTGTTCGACATAGTCCTTGAATTTGTGAATCTGGTACAATTCCTTCTCGGTAAGTTGTCTCCCATCTGAAAATTTGTAATGGGGTTCATTGCGCCTAAAGTGCTTGGCTGGTTTCTCAGCATCTCGCTCCCGTGGGGTGTACAATGGTTGTGGTGGACGGCCTTGCTTTTCGCCCTGCCCCTCGACCCCACACGTATCCGTACGGAATTTGTCGTCAAAACAGTACATGCACGGGACGCAACAGCACAGCAGAGAAAAGATGAAAGTTAAAATCTGTGGATATAGAAAATGACACAATGCAATCAAATGATATCATCAACAGTTAAATCACTTACTTTGTTTTTGAAACTATGTCGGTACATAAAGTTACTCACCGCAACAATGACTTTGAACCTATGATGGGTGCAAAAGCCCAACTTTTGCAGATCCTTAAGTTTATAGCCTTTGTCCAGTACCGGAACGGAAAAGGAATCCTTTTCAAGCCTAGCCGTAATATAAATATTCGCAATAGTCACACCAGTCACACGTGTACCAAGTGCAAGTCAGAAAGTAACACAGCTCTATATTCAAAATTTATATTCTTACGAAAATTCGTTTTTATGTGCAATGCTGCAAAATTTCATGATCCTTGAAATTAATTGGGCGTCAGCTGCGGTAGAATTGGTAACGCCTTCTACTAATTCGTCTTTGGGTGTTCCTGCCACCGCTTTACTAAAACCGTCTAGACTCTGAGAAGCACTTGCATATCCATACGCTTGTACAGTCCAGGATGCGATGGGGAGTATAGACAAGAGTAGGCCGAGTCCTCCGTAAAATCCGTAGAAGATAACCACAATTCTGGTGTGATCTGAGGTTCCCCGACTGACATAAGCGGCACACTGGAACATGGCCAAGAGGAGAAAGGAGGCGACAAAAGCAAGATGTACTATCTCCAAAGTGCGATTCTTTTCTCGAAGTAACTGAGTTTGAGCTTTTCCTAACAACGAGTGCTTGTGATTAAAGTAGAGCGTCTTTTTAGCGAAAAAGTCCTTGCTCGAAATTTCTGGAAAGTAGGCTTCACCGCGAACTATTCTGTTCCACCTGGAGTCTTCCGTGAAGCACCAGCAGCCTAGTGCCATTGCAGCTAAAGCAATCACCTGTAATATGAAAAAAATACCTAGGGGTATTCTTGAATGGCATGACTGTACTAAATGTAGTTCATATGATTGCACTCACGTAAGCTAATACTACAAAAAAGGCGACGGAATCGCATGTGATAAAGCTATTTTTTTCAGTAACAGACTCAGTAGTAGTGTTTCCTCCTCCTTTCATAGGAGCCTCGGCGTCATTGGCTTCCGACCGTAGGATATACTTACTATCTTTTACAGTAAACTTTTCGAAATTGACGAGCAAATTCTTATCCTGATTGGAGACTCCTAGGTCATTGAAGATGTTGTGGATTTGGAACGTGGTGGTGATACCGATTCCGACCTCTACTCGATCTGCGCTGAGACCTGCCATCACCTCCGTCATAGTCTCCGGGAGCGACTCTCGCCATTCAATAAAGGAATCTAGCAATTAATGCAATTACTCTGACTAAGGAAACCCTTTGGGGAGAAGGATTATCCGAACATTGTTCACTCAAGGCAGGTCTTTAATAATACATAGTGGGTTATGAAGGAAATTATGTAGACTCTATCCACAATTGAAGTATAAAACAAATAATAATATGCAATATGATCTAATTGGTAGGCACATCCATTATCTCTGTAGTTTCAAAAATACAAACATGGATTTGAATATTTGAAAATGTGTTGTTGATTCAATAACCAAGGGAATGTCAGGTAAGCAGGCAGACAGACAGTCGATGCTGATGTTGATGTTCCGTTTAGTCCATATGATGACCAATATGACGCAATATAGAGGCAGGTCCGCAGGTCACTTCAGTAGAGGCTATTCTAATTTGGTTCAATATGCTACGATACCCGGGCATATCAAAAAGTACAATTTAATACAACGTGGCTAACAACAATTCTAAATTACCAATTGTAAGTAAACAACATCTTGGATGCTCTGCTAAGGGTATTTAGGTTTTGTCACTGGTCCTTTAACTATCAGTAAATATATTGCATACTTGCATACTAGTATTTTATCATAGACTAATATTCATTTAGCCATTATGCATTTTTATATACGGTATATATGTATATAAAAATGCATAATGGCTAAATGGAATATTAGTCTATGGTATTTTATAATATAGGTATCTAAAATATTTTTAAGTCATACGTAAAGTGAATCTTAATACGTGAATATAAATACATAATTTAATTTCCATTCTCATTAATGCTGATACACTTCCTCTTTCCTTGCTTATAATTAGAAAAATTGAGCAGTTTCATTAGGATAGCCGTAATTCCAACTGCCGTAATCCCGTCTCCATGCTTGTACACCGTTGATGTTGGGATTAGTAGCATAAGTAGAGTTGATGCAGTTGTTGTAACATGGGGGGCATTTTGGCGTCATTGCAAAATAGTTTCTGGTTGGTTCCGCCAGAGTTTGATTAGATGTAGGTTCCCAAGATTGACCGGGATTGTTACTGGTTCCAGGTTGAGGAATCGCTGACATTAAGCTCAATCCACTGTTTATGTGAGCATTTGGAATCACCGTGCTATTGACAATACCATGATGAACCGGAAAAGAGTTCATGTAAGGATTGGAGGTAGTATTCGAAGCCCCTGGATTTAAACCTGCATAACCGGCTGATCGAACTTGGTAGGAAGTTGGGGGACTATCTTGTCTAATGGTTTCTAAAACACGAGGAACGTTTACTGATCGTGAGTTTCTGACCTTCACAGCCCTCCGTTTCCTACCCTGACCGTCGCCTCGTTGACTTGTATTCCTGCTTAACTTTCCATTCTGAAATTGCATGCCGTAATGAATTAAAGCTGCAAAGGTGTCTATCTCCTTTTGTGCTGCGGGAAGCTGCAAGAAAAATGATAAAATTCTACAAAAAAAAATATATGGGAAAACTAAAGTTAGAATTACTGTTTCATCTTACCCCGATTTCATGAGATCTGTGTTCAGCCTGATTAGGCGATATGTACGGGCTCAAATGCAAATCTCGGTTGACTGGCACTTTCCTGGGAGCAGGTATCAACTTTGGCACTGGAGGCAGCGTTTTCTGTTGGTAATTGTTAAAAGTTGAGCCGGGGGATGTTAAAGAGGATGACGGAATCAGACGAGGCAACGTCCTAAAAGCATTCCCAGCTAACCCCTGTTGAATGGGAGGATCAGGGGTTGTATCAGGTTGAATTATTGCATCTTGGCTAATTTCTTCAAAAACTGCAAGATAAAATCAGTTATTCACACGCAAAATTATTATATACTGCACAATGCACATACAACCCTGCACCACCATATTTATGTTGTGTGGGCACACCTTCATTAAAACTGGGTGGTTGCATTGTATCCGCACTATTTTCAAGGGACACAATATCGCAGATGCCATTCTGACCTTCCTGGACATTTGATGTCATTGGGTAGTGAAGCGTTAGTAGGGATGTGCTAGTGTCGGCAGTTTGTTCTGGACCAAGAAGTAACGATATTGGGACAGAAATATTATCTTGCTCCAATGGTACATTTGATTCCGTTTCGGTTGGGGTCAACGGAACACATGGAGGAGATAAAGGAACTAAAAATGAAGTTTCAATATAAACTTATTATGCATATTGCTTTTATATTGTCACAACTTTGCATGAAGTACTTGTTAAGCATTACTCACAATCAAATTGATCGTCTGTGATTGTGAATTCTTCCGGTATACTGTAAGGACTGTAAGGAAAGTCGAAAAAGTCCATCCCTGTTTCCGGGGGTGGCGTAAGTACTTCTCGCTTTATTTGACTTTCATTCAAGAGTTGAATTGAACTTTCGGCATTATCAGATGCGTGTTGTGGAGATGGAGAATCTTCTGAAAGGGAGAGCTGCTGTGATACGTTACCACTAAAACCGGGATTTGAGACTAGAATAGTCATTCAGATAAATACGAATTAAAAATCTCATGCATCATCTAATCATTCAGGGAGACTGACTACCTTGTTGAATAGGTATATTCCATAAGAAGTAGTAAACAACCATGTATAAGACTTGTATAAATAAATCATTACAGTACCTGAATCCGGCAGGTGCTCAGAATCCATTGGCATTTGGTCATCTTCAGGCGGCGGAGTGTCTGACAGCAAGCCCACAAATCGTGTTGGCTGGAGGGGAAAGATTGACATGTTGTTGCCCTGTAGAAAAGAGGGAATTTATATAATATCCATTGGCATGCTTTTTCATTATCCACTTGAGCACTTACTGACAAATCATATTCTAATAATATGGTTTATATAAAATTTAATTAGCTTACAAACTCCGCATTGTACTTTCTCATTCCACTAAACTTTCCCCTAATTTGATAATGCGAAAGAGTTTTCCGGGTAATAATTCGCATGGTTATGCGAGGCTAATAATATAATGATTTGCGAACAATGATTGTAATTAAAACTCACTGGTGGCGAGTGAGTGTAGATATTTCACATTACACTATTAGTAAATAGTGAATCAGTCTTTTTTAGATCCAGCTTACACTGATTGTTAAAATCACAACCAAATAAAAGTCAAGTAATAACTATAATCTGGAACCTGATGAATGATACGTAGGCAAACGTGGGGAAAAGTCAACAAGTGTGTTTTCGTTGTGTTCTCATCCGGGCAGCAGACTAAGGTTTATGCCCTGTCGTACGTGTCACTCAGCATCTTATTGTAAATTATATCATGCGAGCACGGCACGGCACATTATTAACCAGTGCGAGTGGAAAAGTGTCTGCGACTAATGTTTCTTGTAATACAAGGAAGAAGGCTGGTAGCTGGATCGTAATTGGAGCATATCAGCATAGCAGGAGGACTCCGTCTCCCTTCATGTCGTCTTGGCTTGTTCGAATCTATGTCTGTTTGACATGGATATGAAGATGCTGGTGATATGAGAAATTGAAGACTTGTGTTTTACCCATTGCGCATTAGTTAAATTACCTATATACAATACACTGTAACACTGTAAACGTTTCCAGCATTATATCAATACAGTATTCCTTTGCCATACTCCCTTTATATTACACAAACAAAAATGCGTTTGCAGTAAGTGCACCATGCCCATGCACAAGAGCTTTAATCACACGACGCTCGCGTTCGTGATACTTTCTTCGTTGCCACTGTTCTGCCTGCTTATATAATATTATGAATTTATGATAAAATGACAGAGACTGGAGACTCCGAGAGGTTTTGCATGCAATATATGCATACATACTCGGATTTACAAACTTCAAACTACCTTAGGCATTATATGTGCACTTGAACAAACCAAAGTCGAGACAAGGAAAAAAGGAAGGCAATAAAATTGTTATCTGATCCTTGTCTTCGTTTAGATAACACCCAGCCCAGACTTCAAGACTTAAAAGTGTGTCACTCGTACGTAGTGTATGCGTATCAAGCCAAACAAGAAAAAAGTAAGGGAAGAGCATCGAGCATTTTTATAAACAAGGAGCTTTGTACTTTGAGTCTGACGTTGCTCCTTGTCGAATGGTAGGGCTATTAACTAAAACTAGCTAACGAGCATAAGGTTATGGACATGAAATTATAAGCTCTCACACTCTTGGAATTGCATGGAAAATCAACGCCGATCATCGGAGTGAGTAAAATACTAACACAGCAGTTTCCATATGGCGTTTTGACATATGTACCTATGCACATGCACAACAGCAAGAATAAGAACAACGGATTAAGAAAAACTTGTTTCATTATACTTTTTAAGTTTTATGTTTATTGTTGTGATTGCCTTTATTTTAGTTTTCCATACATTTTACCATTATTACTATCACCATTCTTCCATAATATTTCTTTTTTACTTAACCGAATCCCCCGTTCGCAGTCGCACAACTTTTGTCAACCTGTATGTAGTTCTGAGGTGTACCTCTTAAAAAGTTTTAATCCTCCACTTAATCATGTTCCTCTGTTTCCATTATTGCGTCTGCCACCACTCTTGAAATCAGTTCACTCCGTGTTACATGCTTATTCTTCCTAAAGAGATTCCCCAAGAAAATCAGCGCAGAAAATGCACCAACTTCACGCTGAGCTGCAGCCTTCTGTATAAAATCAAGCATTTTATTTTTGCATGTGAACAGGAAAGCTTGTGTGACATGTTAGGGAAAAAAATAGTTTTTTATTACTCCGATATCACAAACGCGACATTCCATCTCTTTCGGTGTGATGTATGGGCTCAATTTTAGTCCGCCAATGTTAGCAAAGCCGTCTGCCACAACTGAAGCCGTTGTATTGTCATTTATGAGCTTAGCTTTATTTGCACGTCTAGGTCGTGAGCGGCGAGAATTTCTCTTAAAATCTGAAAAGAAATAAATGTGTCTCCATTTTTAATTTCTAAAAATTTACCTAGTTAATTTCCCACAATTATTGATACCTATGTCATCCTCAGAACTTGTTGAACTCATACGGACACGACCGTCAATTTCTGCGCCACGGGCCTTGCTTCTTTTCGCATTTCTAAAGGATGCAGTTCTAAAACGACGCTTTCTTCTATCCCCTTTCGAAAAAGCGGATAAGTATTGCTTTCGTTTTGCATCTCTTAAGATAAGAGCTTTAATAGTTCTCAAACACTTTCCCCTACGGCTATGTCCAGCATTAGAATCATGTCGAAAGGCATTCTCATTCTTACGGGAAATAGTGCTGCTATTAGATTGGACAACTTTGTGAATGTCAACAGTTGCACTCTTGGGAATATCATTTTCTAGAAAATTGTTACTGCCACCCTCCCGCCCAGACATAACAAGTAGAGAAAAATTGCCTGTAATATTTATTTCCTCCTCATCCTTGTCGGCAACACCACCAACACAGGCTACTTTTGATGGTTTACAAGAATTACTACTGCTATCGCGTTTTCGCTTTTTCATATTTCTTGCAGAATGTTTATCGAGATTCGTTCTACTCTTTCTGCAATTATTTTTATTTGCATCGCTCCCACCAGCCTTGTCATTAACATCCTTATAAGCCTCAATTAGAAACCTAATCTCTTGCTCGGTAATTATGGAGTAATCTTTATTGGCACCAATGTCGTTAGGACATTCATGATGATCACCGCCTCCAGTGTGTACCTCTTCATCCTTTGGATTTGGATATAAGAGATTTACGTCATTTGTATTCGCGTCTCCGTTAATACTTGTACCCATTTCATCCGCGTGTCCATTAACATCAATGTCCCTTGCTTGATCATCCAGAGGAGCATTATCTCGATAAGACTTTACTGGATCATCAGCATTGCTATCTTCACCACTCATCTTCTCGACACTTTCTTGAATTTCGCATTCAACCCCAACACTTTGAGTCATAACATCTAGGTTATGAGGTTCTAATGCAACACTCTTTTCCATGTCAAATGTGTGAGCAACCCTCCCAGCATTTTCTCCTTCCCCATCGATAATAAACTGTTCAATGTTATCTTGGCTACTTCGCCCGATGTTACCAATATCAGAATCGGATGTGCCACCAATGGTCAATCGATCACTGTCAATACGAGCTTCATCAGTGTCACTTGTGTCACCCCATCTATGCTGTATATTATGATCGTCTGCTTCAGTTATCTCATTTTCTTCATCGTCAGTATGAATAGTTATAACTTGAACATGTTTCTGAGTGCCGTGAATAGGAATTTCGCTTTCACTTTTCGTCACCGCAAGTGTATGAAGATAGACAGCAGGCTCTTCATCAGTATGAAAAACTTGATTCCGAATGTCCTTTTCTTCTTTATCAATATAGATATTTCGAATACTTTCATCCATACTTTCTTCCGTATGAGCATCTTCGCCAAAGATACTTTCCATATCCATTGACCGAGTTACTTCCAAGGTGCTAATTAATTTAGCGTTAATATCTCCTTGAATGTAATATCCTTCATTATCACTATCTATATTTTCTTCCACGCTCTTTACTTCTTCGGGACCAGCAATGCCTATGCAGCTTTCTATGTCGTCTGAATCTGAATCAGCATCGCTGTTGACATCATCTGCATAAACCTCTCTAATAACCCTTACTTCATCATCGGAATGCGAATCTCCAACCCTATTTCTAATTTCCTCTGTAACCCTGCCCTCCTTGTTATTTTTACAAGCTTTACCTCCAACTATCCCAGTTTCAACACTTGCATTTCCGACAATAATTTTTGTGATAAGAACTTCAGCGGCAGCGTGCATCTGTTGGTCGTATGTTTGACCTTCATCCTCCATCAGTTTTTCATCGTCACCTATATGTACAACACTGTTTTCGGAATCTAAAGCTGTTCTCTTGTTGCCGACATCCGAATTGGCTTCACTACCGACAATGCTTTCCAAGTCATAAGGAGCAAACCGTCTAACATTTTGTTCTCCGCTATCATCATAACTATCGCCTTGGGCATTTACGTCGTCGGCATCAGTATCAACATGGTCGTCTTGGTCGTCAATACTCTTTTCGCGACCTCGTCCCCTCCCCCGACCCCTTCCACGTCGTCTTCCAGCGGTACTAGCTCTTCGTCTTCGACGCTTTCTTGACTTCCTCTTAGCTGGTTTTTTAGCATCACTGCTTACGTGTTGTACGTCCTCCTCCTCTTGATGCTCACTCCTCTTACCATTTCCTTTATAAGCCTTGTAAACGTCATGAATAATATTAATGTAGTAATCATCATTTAAAGCATGATCATCAACGTCGCGTACCGAAGGGGCATTGGCGCTGCTACGTTTATTTGCTCGCAATGTCTGTCAGCATTACTGCTCGGACTCCCTGGTGAATTATTTCTGTGGTCATTATTGACATGACGTTTCTCCTCATTGTTGTCATCATGCGAGGATTCAAGTACTTTCTGGTTTTCTCCGTCGGTGACTTTCCCTGCCCGCACTTTGTAATTAAACTTTTTATGAGATGGAAATTCTGTATCAGATTCATTGCTGTGTGGAGCTAGAGCCACTTCAGCGGGTTCCGGCGGAATATTTTGTTTATCGGGACTACCTGATTTGTTTCTTTGTTTATAACTTTTGAAATTTTCCTGATTCGCGACAATTTTATCGCTCTTGTTTGCTCCTTCACGCGACGAACATGCTGAATCATTAGGTTCATTCCCTTTTAAAACATGCTCTCTACCTGGAAGTTTAGTCTCCTCGATTTCTAGTTCAGATTTTACATTTACAAATTCCAATGCCTCACATTCGACCTCACAATCGTCACAATCTGATGCACAAGATGAGGCAGAGGATGATGAAGAGGATATTATAATTAGCAGTGGCTCAGTTGAAGAGCCTAGCTTAGGAGGGGGTTCGCAAGGTTGTCGGTTTTCATCCAGGTATTGTGCCTTTTCCGCAGAGCTGAGCACAAAGTTTCTAAATCTTGACGGAAAAGAGTTGCTAATGCTTTGTGGATATGATCCCTGGTTGTTTTTGTTTGTGTTGACGGAATGTTTGTATTTTCTTGCTGAAAACCTTTGCAGGATACGTCTGCATGTGCTGTATGAACATATTATAAAATATATTATGTATTACCTAATTTACTTATGTACGAAATATGCTATACTCGTTTCAAAGCAGGCTTACTTTGGTTTCGAAGCGCTATCCATTTCAAGAAAAAGTTATAACTGAACAGAACTAAAAAGAGCAATAATTTTCTGTTTTAAATTGCGAATTTTAATAGTTAATAAGTTAATGTTGGGCCGATTCTAGCTCCAGAGACTTGTTGAAATGCAGTTTGATGCTACCAAAATGACATAATATGCATTTTATATTTTATAGAAACAATGAGTCCATTGTCAGCTCAATTCAAGGCAAACATTTATATCGAGCATAATTCGAAGAATTTATCAAAAAGCAATTACCTACACATTTGTACAGTTGATGGAAAGGTGACCTGCGTTTTATTGTATACGAACGGTCCAGTCCAAGAATAACAATTCACTGGATCTACTGACGTCCAAGTATGAGTTTTTACTTTGGCTGCTAGGATCTCATCTAAAAAATTAAAGGCGTATAGCTACAGTTGGTCTTCAGGAACGCTGAATGGACATTAAAAATATGAGAATCTCTTAAAAGAATGTATGCATGACTTTTACATTCACGGCGATATTGGGATGGGTCATACTATGCCTGAGCATTAATAGTATCAATTCATATGACAAAAATTCTAAGAATTACGAACAAGTGAACATATTTACTCTCTCAAACAAGTCTCTGGTTCATATATTATGGTTTTGTCAAAGCGAGGTCGACGTAGACACTACTAGTTCTTTCCCATCCACAAGTTTCTTTCTGTTTACGTGTTTCTCCGTAAATGGTTGTTATGTTCATTCATGTAGTATGCAAATGAAAAGCATTAAATAATGTGATTGCCGAATTCACAATGGCCGAATGCCGAGTTTTAACCAACGTTCGTTGTTTTTGATTTTACATTTTTGGCAGGATGGATTTACATTCGTGAATTTTGAACTGCTAATGTACGAAACGAGTATGGCACACTATTAAAAATTAGTTATCCAAACTATGATTTGATAATATATTAGAGTTTACCTTTAAAAGACCACATACTGAGTTCAAATAAATCGTTGCAATTTATTAAAGCTCGCATGATTATGTATACATATGTATTAAAAAACTTGTTACAAACTTGAAGTTGCTAGAAGCAAAACGTACATTTTTATAATAAATCTGCAGTTGGATTATTACCGGCAACTTCGTCGGAAATATTAGTAGCTAACCGTTTGGAATGTTCTAAAACACACGAAGACGTAACTAATCCTAAATGAATGCAAAATAGTTCGAGGCATCGTAGCTTTGATACAGGTGTTCCCGGAAAGCAGTCGAGCACGACCCTCCTGAATTTAAATTAGAATTAATCACGACATTTAGTAATGTAAATCAAGATTCTCACAGTTTACGCGTATTGATAATATTTATTTACTTGTAAAAGTCGCCACAAAGTAGACCTGGCATTGGATAACCTTCCCAAGGCATTGCTAATTGCTTTCCTCTAATTGGAGTTCCCTATAATCATATTGACATTATTACGGAGCTCGTCGTCAGCGAAAATTTCAACACGTATTAAAACACTTTTTATAGTGGCCTTACCGTCATATCTTCAAACCAGAGAAAATACGCATAATTGAACGCAGTATCCTTCCACATTAACGAAAAGTGACCTTGTTGCATGTGTTCTCTAGCAAATTTGACCATTCCCCAGATCTAGAAATTTAATGTTAGAATTAATTTTGTTTAGTTAATAGTCCATTAAAAATATTGTGCTGAGTGTGGATACCTTAGATTTAGTGAGTTTGACAGAATCGTCACGTCTATAGTCAAACGATGGAGTAGTAACTACGTGCCGGTTACGATCCACATATACAAAATGTACCAATCCGGGAAAATCTTCCAAATACTTGGACAAGTTATTTCTTACGTCGAGACTGGAGCTTGCGTTAAATAAATTCCAAAACGAGTCTTGCTTAATACTTTCCCAAACTTGATGTAACTTTGTCTTATCGTTTCCCCAACTATAATACGTGCGGAGGGCTTCTCGATACACATCTATCATGGGAGTAGCTTGCACGGTTACTTGCTCCTTGCTTTTCAAAAATTGCTGGAATCCGCCTTTGAATCGGTCCCATCTCGTGGAAATTTCAGAACGAACGTGGAGATTCTTTTGTTTCTTGAGTAAATCTAAAATTTTCTTATTTAATACTTCAATCTGCTCAAATATTGGTTTGTCCGTGAGGGGTTCTCGATATTTCCCGTGAAATTCAACCATCATTTGGAGAGCTGTGCATAGAGCTGTTGTTGCTAAACTGGTACTGGGCTTATAATACAGAAAAAACATTAAATTGATTTCCCATTCCTTGTTGAAGTGCTTAGCTAATTTTCTTTTGATAAATGCGTCATATCATGCCATACCTCGCAAACAAAAACAGCATAAATTTCAGGTTGAATCACCGAAATATGAACAATTTGTGGAACGTATACATTTTGATCTGACTTGAGTAATATCAAAAAAGACGACTCTTCACCTGAAATTATCAATATACTGATTATCACAAAAACCAGAAAATAAATTATAATACTTCCATCAAATTTGTCGTAATTAATCGACAGGTAAGAACTAGTGTACTTGCCTAACATGGGCGCGCTTATGCTATCGTCATGAACTAGTTCATCGGCAGAATTCATTTCCTCAAAAATGTTTTCCCGTGAGCTATGAAAACCCATCGAGCCCGCTTCCGAACTTGAAGTCCCCAAGTCCCCAGAGTCTGTCGTGCTAGAAGATGCCGTCGTTCTAACTCTCCTTGGAGTACTTCCAGTATGTGCTTCACTGGTTCTGGAAATCTTTTGGCAAAGTAATGTTAGAAAGAGAAGATCTGCTGAGCCAATCTGGATAGCCCCACGGGAAGAGTACCAGGACAAGATTTTCGTTTCCATAAATATTAATGCGTGTACACTGCTGCTTCCTAACTGATTTTGCATTTTTGTACTGAACTCTTTCAGTGACTTTATGATAGCTGCATTGGTTTGCTGGTTGACATTTATTTGCTCGACAGCTTCAATCATGAAGGATTGATCGGACGTGTATAGTTTACTCCAAGTCGTCAACAAATTGTCCACTAGTTCGGCACGCTCTGGTAAGCTTTTTAATCTGGATAAACAAATTGCCAGTATCCTTTCATATTCAAACACATTAACGCACAAGTGCGTAATTTGGTATTATCTAATAAAAAAGCTTACAAAGCCACGTCTGGTCCGCAGAGGTATGACACGAATGTTATTGTAATTCCAAGTGCTCTCCGTAAATACGCAATTTCTTCACTGCCAATTCTCATAAACAAGAAGCCCATGTACTACAAAACCGTGCAAATAAAATGCAGTAGTATAACAATCGACTTGATGCCACTTAATTGTTCAAAGATTGATTTATACTTACCTCCTGAAAGACAATGTTCGTTCCATCTTCACATTGCACAGAGTTGTAAGGGTTCCCGAATTGCTCTCTCATAAATCTTTGAGAGGTCACCAGAGGCGAAAATAACTGGACCAAAATATTAGGATCGATTTGCTTATTTCCTCTCTAAAGATTAAAACAAAGACGATGACAAACTATCCATATTTACAGGTAACATAACATATTATATTCACAAGTTTACTTAAATGCAGAACGTACGTACCCCATGAGGTGTAGAGTGTTCACTGGCAACTAGACCCTGTGCTGCTGCAAGTTTTCCCACATGTGAAACAAATTTACTGCAGCAGTTTAAATAGACGATATCATTTAAATTGTCAAAGACAAGTGTGCCCCTCATAGTGATAATGAATGATGGATGGAAGGTGATAGGAGGATAGTCCGAAATCAGCTTTACTTTTTAAATTTTCTCGAGCAAAACTCATGGACGACTACATTATTTTAAAATGCACATGATAACGAATGGTTTTGCGAACTGCGATTAGTGTGTTTATTGCGTTGAAACTTGAAACATTGCACGTGTCCATGTCCAATTCAATATCGTATAAGCTTCGCATCCCGTGCAATTTTATTTCTTCAGGTGATATGATGATGATATCATTTTAATTTGCATATTGTTGTTGATGATGTTGTAAGGTAAGCCGTCCGATACACCTGTACGTTTGCCATTTTTTTGGCAATTCAATTATGAATCATGTGCATATAGGTATGAGTAGCTAACCTTGCATCTACGATGCAGTACTGTCAACTGACCATACAGTGACCAACACTTCATCGTATCATCGTCGTACAAGGAGTTTTATGTGTATAGTGACGAAAGCTTTATTTACCAATATTATCCACTTCCACCACTTTCCACAGTATCAAATGTCGTTATATCACGAAACAGTACAAAATGTGGCTTCTCTTTGCTACCTATGCATCGTAACATTCCATCCATCCCATACAATATCACATGTTCAGGTAGTCCGTGGTAAAGTATATTTGTACCTAAATATGGTATGCAGTATGGTCAAAATATTTACAGCAACTTTTGCCTCTCCGAGACTTGCGACATATATACTTACGGCATATATAAGACAATACATATAAGGTATCTGTCCCAACAAGTCAAATCCAACCGAACTCTATTTCACATCACTTCGCGCATGCACATATTCAAGCTAAAAACCAAACTGCAGATACAAAGCAACTTTGGAATGCATAAATATCCTATACTTTACAGTGCAGTAAAAGTAACCCTCATCATCACACCATCACGCACACTCAATCAAGTAAATGTTTTAGGTTGAATAAATCCCAACAGAGTGAAAAATATCTGAGCTGAATTGCCAGAACTCGCGATTGAAAGAGTAGAGTATTAATTGAGTACGAGGAGAACGGGAATGATTTGTTTTGATGCATATGTTATTGCTTTCCAGCAAAGAATATTCAAGCAATCAATGGTTCATTACTTTTCATTGTTTATTTATAACGTGTTAATCAATTCAACTTTTAAAAAATACTCGAATACCAGTAAAAATTGCACTATGAAATTTTAATACATGGAAAATCGTGTCTTGTGTCAGCATTCAATGGGCGATAAACACCAATGGTCAATCATTCAATCATATCATCATAATATTCAATCATCAGTGTACAAACTAGGCTTTTTAAGAATATGTACGAATTCTTCCATGTTTAGTGTTCCATCGTCGTCCAAATCTGCTTCCGCAATCATTTCCTAAGAAATTATTCTTAATTAGTAGCTACTTGCCCCAACATGTACTGATATTAATATTTCTACACTTTAATCATTTAAAACAAATATAACAATAATTGTAGTTATTGAATTGACTTACAGCAATTTCCTCGTCATTGACAGCTTCACCGAGTTCATCGACAATTTGACGCAAATTTTGAAATGTGATATGTCCAGTATGCTCCTTGTCAAAAAGCTTGAAAGCCAACATGAGATCCTCTTTGGTGTCATTCTCCCCCAACTTTGTATCAATAATACTCAGAAAATCTGAGAAACAAATACGGCCAGTGTTTCCGGGGTCGTATAATCCTAAGATTTTTTGCATGTGATGCTTTCGTGCATCGAAACCTATCGTTCGCAGTGCAACCCGTAAGTCAATATTTGACATGTACCCCGTGCCGAGGACATCGAAGGCATTAAATGCTTCCGCGATGTCTTGTTTTTGCTTTGCAGAAAGTAAAACTTTGTGAGGGGGTGGCTTTGCTCGCTCAGCACGCTTGCTACTTTGAAAATTAGAAATACGCGTGACTCCCAACATTTTTATGACTCAACTGACGGGGGGATATTATGGAGGTACAATGAAATAAACTTACTCCATAGTTTTGCGTGCAAGCGGTGTACCAAGAGTGAATCTTCGTGTGTCCCCATAACCCATTATTTCGCCTACCTCGTCAACCGTACTCCGGTGGTGCCCTTGTTCATCAGTCTCATCATCTTTGATAGCAGTTAATGATGGCAATTTGGGCATTGAAGGCTCTACAAACCCGTCCTTAAATAGGATTACATTCCAGAGTGAGTGAGTAATGTACGGACGGTTCATTTTCTTACAATTTTAGTTACAAGTCGCAATGCAATCTTATATAATGTGTTACCATATTTAACGGTTATGTTGTGTTCAGTGGTGCCTTGCAAGTACAGATTTACAGGTGACGTCCTTTGCTCAACAGACGACACGAGTCAGTTATAAATAACAGCACAAAATAAGACTGCAAACTGCAGATTCGAGGAAAAATTAATTCCGCTAACACACCTATCGATCACGACTTCTGAGTTAGCTAGTATATCATATATAGAGGTAGGCAAATCGAAATCGTTATTTTTCAATCTTCTACACAATAATATACATATTTCATAAGAGTAACCTCGAGGGGATTGTCCATGGATGGGCCGATTGTGTGTTTTGAAGGCAAAGCATGATAATATTTCATTTAAAAACTGCTATAACTACTACACACGGTCAAGTGCCATGCCATGATGTCATGTCACGGTCCTCTACAATAAAAGTTATAGATATATATCCCCCATCCCATCCCCCACCCTGGATATACATACATCCTGGATCTGTAGGTAGACCCACCACCCACCTTGCCCTCCTCTTCACAATTTAGGAATCCGTTTGTGTTTGATCAATGCAATGCAAATGCAACCCAAAAATCATTTTGTTAGTCTTCCTTCAAGAGTCGGTTGGCTGGAATGGGGGCACCCGAAGACATGTAAACAACACGGATTGGAACGGGCGGGTGGACGTCTGTCTGTTGTTGTTGTGCATTGCTGAAAGTACTTATGTAAGTACATGTGTAATAATATGCACATGCACTCTTCCAAAAAGTTGTTTGTCATTCGAGAGCTGTTTAGTGGTAATTTGTGACAATTTATAATTGTTTTATTACATTATTGCATTACTTACACCCCTACATTACGTTATCATTGCATTGTCACACTCTTAGATAGAATTACACAATTGCGTTCTTCCTTCGTGCTTTGCTGTTTGCATATTTTAAAACCGTTTCTTTCTAGTGCACATTGTACATTCATGCACATGCACACACAATTTCCAATATTAAGGAAGCGATTGGGTTTATTGATTCAAGGGTTTTAAGATTCAGTTTAACTGCTCAAGTGCGATGAATAACTTGCAAACATTGTTTTTCCTTTCAGGATACGCACATCCCAGCTTTAGGTATTTAGGTCTGCCTGCCTTCCACCTTCTCGGTGAGAGATTTTTCAACTTTATACAGTCACCCACATAATTATCCTACAGACGACAACAACCTGGTTTGCTGATGTGAAGTTGCTAGCAATAAGTCATAAGTAAGTATGGGCAAACTTTAGGGTTTGGGAATATTGTGAGTGGGAGTTTTTATAAGTGCTTGTAATGTAATATTATGAATTATCGTTTTTTGTCACTAGACTAGAACTTGAGATCCACCAGTCATGGACGACTCTGATTCTGATATTGAAGTCCTGGAAGAAGTCGTGAACAAGTCTAAAAAGCCCTTACGCAAGTCTGCTTCTCAAAAGAAATATCATGACATTGATGACATCATTGGAATGGAGGATGAGGATTCTTCGCCTTTTGTATTAGGAAAGTGGGCCGAAACTTGTAAGAAAACCCCGTTTCAGGAGGTTAGTGACGTCGAAAGCGTATCGACAGACGTGATTGAACCCATCGAAGACGGTTGTGATGATGATTTAGAGTCACTGCCTAGTATATCCCCTCCGCATTCGCCAAGAGCGACCTATTCAAATTCATCTCAGGACAACAACGAGATTATGGACATTGATATATCTCAAGAAAGTTTCAAAGATAAGAAGGGAAAGGCGGTGACTTCTAAGGAAAAATTGGGACGTGATTACAGCATATTTGACCGGGACGCACAAGAGATAGATGATTTCTTCCAGGGTTCAGGATATGCTTCTCTAGGGGACTACCTAGCTGATGTTGAGGGAATTACAGGTGGAAGTAAAAATTCTTTAAAACCACCACCTGTTTCCAAAGTTTCTTCTGGTTCCAAGACTGCCAAAGATAAAGCTAAATCTAAAACGACTAATAGTAATAGCAACTGTCCTACTGAATTACAAAATGTCAGCTCTATCAAGCGTTCCAAGAATAGCAAAAATAGCAAAACTCAGAAAGCTGGAACCACTGTTTCTACTACTAACCCTCAAGCTCAACCTCCACAAACGAAAGCGCCTAAACCAGGGGAAGCCTCTAAGGTACGTCTTGCGAGCCAATCGTGCCATGCATGCCATGTTCAAGAACCATCATGCTAAATACACAAACATAGCGTTTGAACCTTCCTTGTTTTTTTTACAGATGATGATATTGCAAATAGCGGAAGATGTTATGTCGGATTCACTGGGAGCAAAACTAATTGACAAAGAAATGCAGTTTAAAATTATTGAAAATCCGTTATTGCAAGGGTCTATATTTTTTGAGCGAAATGTACATTATAACGTAATTGGACCTGATCTTAAGGTAGGCTGGTAGGCATCACCATTAAGTTTACCGTTGTTTTGTAGCATCAATATAATCCTTCCAGTCCAGTGAAAGTATCACTTAACATTGGTTTAATTCTTAAAGGCTCATCCAAACGTAGTTACAGAAATGGACACCAATTTGATAATAATTTTTAACATTGAGAAAGGACTTAAACTCTTGAACGACGAATTGGAGACCGAAAAGACCCAATCTTCCAGTTCTGAAAGCTTAACAAACTGGATAAAGAAAATTCAGGCAACAAATTCGGGAAAACGAATTACCCTGTTGATTGAAGGTCTTGAATCATATTTGAGGTAATAATGAACTAAGACGGAAATAATCTTTAATTAGGACACCCAGTCCTGAAATTTGTGATTTTTGAAACCATTATTACCATGTTCTACATATATGATTTTACTTATAAATTTGTTTTTTTTAATTCAAAGAAAGGTTCAGAGGCAAATGCAGAAGGAATATCGGGAGAAGGTACTTAATGGTAATAACCCAGACACAGCAAAACGAAAACGTAAGGCCAAGCAAGGACTTGACATTCAACTGTCCAGGTTTGACAATTACTATGCTTCGTACCACATAATATGTCTATTACAAAAATTGTGAATTTATACAATTGAAGGTAATTACTAATTATTAGTAATTGATATTTTTTATATGACAATGAATAGAACTGAAATTCAGTGTGCTCTTATTGGCGCTCAGTTGCATGCTGGAATAAATTACAGATGTTTCGAAAACGTTTCGGAATTGTCAACTCTGCTGTTCCAGTATACAAAAGCAATTGGGGAAGCCCCATACAAGTAAGTAAATTAAGAATTTTTGTATAAATATAACTCAAGAATTTCTATTTGTATTATTGTATTATGTTAACTTGATCTATGTTTGCGTATAGACGTGAGAAGATGAATTCCACGGAGTTTGATTGGTATGCAGTATCAGATTGCGTTGGTGGTATTCCAGTGGACGAGGATGGAAAGGGGATGCGAAGTTTATGGATTAGCCAACTATGTCAATTTCCGAATGTTGGCCAAGAGAGTGCCTTGGCCATTGCAAGAGTTTATGGATCTCCCCTTGTGCTATATAATGTTAGTATTTTCGATTTTTCATATATTACTTTACTAACTAATCATTCTACTAGATAAAAGCTACTCTTTGAATTTACTTTCCGCAGGCTTATCGCCGTTGTTCGACGGTAGAGGAAGGCAAGACTTTATTAGCTAATATACAGGTTATTACTACTACCTTTTCTATAATGAATTTATCATTTTATGCTAAAGTAAAATGCGATAATATGAACCTAGTGTATAAAATTATAAAATGTCGTTCACAACAGGTTACAATGGGAGTAGGTCCCTTAGCTAAAACTAGGCGATTAGGCCCTGAGGCGAGTAAGAAAATTTATAGATTCTTTACTACTACAGACGGTGAACGATATATCAGCACATGAGTTGAGTAAATTGTGAATTTCATCGTATTTTTTATAAATCATTTTGTAAATATTGTGATACTTGTGTAAGAATTAGTCGTAATTCACGGGCTACTACTACGCTTATCGGCTAATTAGAATTACTAAAAAATTGACAATAACTATACCCTACGTATATTTTTGTGTTTAAAAATGGTGACACCAACTTGCTGTGTGGAATTCCATAAAATTAGGGATTAGAACTAGGTTTATTTTTAAATCAAATAAATAATACTTTGCCACATAGCCTGGACCAATTTAATGGAATGCTATTTTTATTTATAAAAATATATATCTGGACTATCTGCACTTGTACCATATCCATAATCATAATCATTGTACTTTCCAATTATTAGTTCTGTACAAAACGCGAGGACCGATTATTGAGCGTTTTTCAATTTCAACGTTTAGCTGAGGGAAATAGAATTGCAAATTTATTTTTACATGTTTGTGGCATGAATGAATTTGAATCAAATCCGAAACTAATGAGAAAGCATTGCATAACATGACATGTCGACTTGTGGAAGATTATCATTTTTCCAAGAAATTCTTGAAGTTGGTCTTGATCTGATTGTACTACTACTCAAAGCAGCATAATAGGTTATTTATAGAGAGCATCTGCAGCAATCAAGTTTCATTTAAAGTGAGACTCGGTGAATGAATACAATCTAGGTATCTCAAGTATCTTGGTCTCCACCTCCACCATGCGATTTGAGGAAAGAAAGATGATCTCCCACAAATATCGTACGGCTACGGCCCTGATTTCGCTGCGCTGTTACTAGGCAGGGTGGAATAGAGGTGAAATGGGTGAATATGAGGATTTGACACAGCTTGCTATTTTTTACGTCACACAAAAGTTGAAGAAGAAATGTGCAGGGTGTATGAATACACAGTGCTGCTGATGTGCACCGTGCAGGGCAGTGCTCTGGCACACTAAAAATATCCGGCACAAGTAGCACAATCATTGACTCATCCTCATCTCATTCGCAAAATATGTACCACCTCGAATCCCTTTCGTTCTCGTTCTTTCTTTTCATCTTTCATGTATTTGGCAATTGGCAAGACAAACAGCTCATCTCCACCTCCGCTTTACAATATATGTAACACCAACCACCTCGGTGATTTGATGCCATGTTTTAATTGACAATCATATGCGAGTACGTTACATTCACAAAAGGTTAGTTTGTTTGGGCTATTGGGACCGTGTTTCTGACAATATTATTTGAAAATTTAATGAGCGATCCATGAATGATCCAGAGATGCTTTCGAAGTTGGTGACGATCAATCCAATAGCAAGTTAGCAAGCTTTATAAAAATACTCATTGAAAATGGCTAAAAATCGAAGATATTTATTGCACATCATCCACAATCCACATCATATTTATCAATCCACATACACAATCATATACATACATAAGAATATAGCTATAGATATTGTGTACATAAGTAGATAGATCCTTATGGATATAAACATATTTTCATCATCATCGTCGCATTTCTTCTTCTTCTTCCTCCTCGTCTCTAGTCTCTGCCAGCCAGCTCAATAGTTCATCGTCATGATGAGTTGTAGTGCAGTGCTCATGCTCGTGGCTGCACGCACTCACCCCACTGGGTCGACGTCACGGCCTCGTCCTGCTCGCTGGTTGGCTGGTGGTGGTGTAGAGAGGCAGAAAGACGAAGGAAGAACGAAAGCAGCAAGGACAAAAACACAACACTCTTCAACTCAACAACATGCACAAAGGCTGCTGCTTGCTACTACTGCGTTTCGTACGTAAATATGAATGTAATGCAATGAATAGATGTGGATATATGGATGTTGTGCATGTGCTGCTGAAGTGAAGCACCACCAAAGCCAGCACAACTTTTGAGCCAACTTACCAACTCTCCTCGTCCTCCATACTTCATTTCTCGTCTGATTTTCCTCTAGACCAGAGCCCAAAACTCTTCAGAAAATGTTTAAAAATAGGAAAAAATATTTTTTTGTGCTAAAAAACCGTTAAAATCACTGGAAAAAGCGTATTTTTGTGTCCAGTGTCCCTTCCAAAGTGCTTCACCATGAATGTGGACGAGCTGCTGTCATTTAAACCGGCCCAGATGACCCCATCTCGGGAAGCGTCTTCGGGGTCATCTAGTGATGGTGTGGGATCGAGGAAACGCCCCAGACTCCCTGTGCCAAGTAACAGAGAAGAAGCAGGGATACTGAAAAAGGCCCACTTGTCCAAAGGAGTCCCCATCAGCATTGATTTCGGTGACGATCATGACGAGGGCGACCAGAGGGACAAAGGTGACCTCATCTCGACCTCTGAAGACGGGGGACTTGAAATCAGTGAAGAGGAGAGGATGAGGATACTCCAGTTGGTGGAAAGCGAGCCAGAGGTAAGGTAATAAACGCACAAACCTTTCTGACAGTTGAACATGAATATCTCATTTTTAGACTATCATGGGGCTCGAAAATACTGTCTGGTCGGAGGTGGGAAGGTGTGGGGCAGTAATAATAAGTTTCAAAAGGTTAATAGGTAATTGTATTCCATATTGCAGGGTGCTCAGTTGGATGACAACAACGCTGAAGCGAATGATCTCGGTTTTGGAGAAGAGGATTGCCAAAAATCAAGAGATGAGGATCAAGTTCCCGGATCAGCCAGAAAAGTAAGTTGAAGTTTAAAATCTCATTTAACTTATAAGGTTATCATGATAAGGTAGGCGTCTGATACTCCTCTTCCAAGTTTAATTAGACAGAATCGCGTAGATTAGGAAACTTTGCTGAAATGAACCACGAAGTTTGGAAATTTTCGAGTCTCTTCCATTCACTTACCATGCAGCCCTATTATCAGTTAAGTTTATTCAATATGGCTGCCAGTGGCGTAACAGCATTGTATGCTGGTCTGTGTGGTTGGGTGTTTTGGAGAGTATAATACACCAATCTTGGATAGAGTGGAAACATAATAAATTAAAATCTCTAAAAGAGGGAATAAGTTTTAAAGTATAATTTAATTGCATTTAATCGGACCGCGAGTCATTATCTATTTTCTTAGTCAGTTAAATTCGAAATTAGGTTTTTGCTGAAAACCATCGCCATAATTTCCACTTCACGGTGGATAGCAGTGTCAGACAAAGTGGCACAAAAGTTTTAAGCCTTCAAACTTAAAAATTTCGATATTACGTTTGTCAAATTTGATTCGACGGTTTTCGAAAATTATATTTCGACCGAAGTATCCGGTAAATTGGCCAAAAACAATGCTAATGCTAGTTTACATTTAGCGTATTTTTAATCATCATTTAGTAGTACTGCTTGTCCATTTTCGCCAAATGACGAATGTGGAATGAAAACGCATAGGTTAATAATTATATTATAAATGATATACGTCATACGTACATAAGTTAAATAGGTCATCGGGGTTAGAATGAGCTTGTTTTTATCGAATTCAATCTTTCGAACCGTAAATCGCCTTCAACAATGGATATTTAGGTTTGGACGTGGCATTTCATTTGTTTTCACTGATTAGTGTTACGATAAACGTGATTGATGATTTATTTTCTCTCCCGATTTGGGAATTGGTATGCTCGCAGAGAATGTCGCCAGCTTTGGCCATCTAATGGTATTTGGATCCAGGCTTAAATTTATGGTTTCATCAAATCAAATTGTTGGCTAAACCCATGGCGGCTGATTGGTTTGGCTTTAACTTACTTTGTAAGTTTAAGTTTACCATCTAACAGAATTACTGAGTTTGGTTAGCTATGGTACTTCTTACGGTACTGTCAACAGTACTTCTTGCAAAAGCTCCAATGCTAATAATTACGACTACATACATACATAATTCATAATTATTACTACATACATACTAATTACGACAGAAGTCGACTTACGATTAGAGCTGTTGGGGGTGGACTAAAATATTCTGCCAATTCTGTGGGTAGAGATTTCTTTTTCTACACGTAAGATTGTTGATTGTATTCGATGGATGTCGAATAGGATAAGGTTAAGTTAAAATTGAATGCATGTCAAATACTAAAATTAGTGTCAACAAACAGCGATACGATTGCCGATCGCACACGTAAGATTGTTGATTGTATTCGATGGATGTCGAATAGGATAAGGTTAAGTTAAAATTGAATGCATGTCAAATACTAAAATTAGTGTCAACAAACAGCAATACGATTGCCGATCGCCACTTGCAAACATTGGAGTTTAAAAAAAAATAAAAGTAAGACTACGTGTACCGACTTCTTGAAGCAGAAACTAGTCTGATTTTATTCCTTATTTATGTAACATGCTTTTACTTTCGTTCATACTCCTATTAGGGATATACCAAATTGAATTCCGTGTTTCGGTTTAATTTGTTAATGTCTGGCAGATGTCCCATGTCTTGATTCAGTAGTGATTGATGTAAAATTATAATTTTACGACGTCTTATGTGTCAAACTGGCATCGACGTGAGTTTAAATATCAATGTCGTCACCCGTTAGTTTACTTCAAGTAAACGTAGTGTTTATCAAAATTTGCTTGATACGAAAGGACGTTGGACTCTTGGTAGTCCATAACTTCCATTTGCGATTCCACACTTCTTGTCTTGATCCACTAAGTACTTTTGAATTGATGTAGACTTATGGACGAAATCTACAGCGAAATCTCCATATCACACAAACTGTTATGTGCTTGTGATGTGGTGTGGTCTCTCGTCCTCGTATGATGTGTTGAAGTAATGGCTATCGTTATAATAAATTAAAGTTCGTTGGACACTGGCCCGAACTTAATATATAGCAAGTTGTTTAGCTTTGGACTGACTTTAAGGCAACCATTTTAGCTTGACTGTCAAAAGTCAAAAGATTTAAACAAGTTTGTGTCGAAATATCATATAGTTCATACCGATGTCAACCTGATCGATGTGTGATGTGGTTGCATTCAATCGATGAAATCGACGAATGCTGAGGCTGAATCCATCACAACATATACGTTGCTTCGACTTGTTTGTTGTTCTCTAAAATCCGAGTAAACAGTGAACACTACACAGTACAGAACCTTCTTCTGTTCTTGTGCTAATATATCACTCTTTTTGAAGTAATGTCTTCTGTGGTATTTTGTACAAGGTTTTTATTAGTCGAAATCGACGACTTGACACACCCAGTCATTAGACGATGCGTTGCGGTGTGCAATGCACAGTTCGTAAATCGATGTGGGTAAATTAAAGCCGCAATAATATAACGGTAATATTTGTATTCGTATTCACACGGTACCTCAAATTGCAACAACAACAACTATCCCATGCAATTGCAATGTTAATAGTTATGAAAGTACTGTACTGTTCGGCTTTTTTGCTAGGTTGTTTGTTTGCTATCTTTCAACAAGGTTGTTATTTGCAGCATCAGCACCACAATTGCTAGTGTAAAAATATGGGGTTGACAAATGTATTGCATTCTAGGAATTCCGGAAGTGCTGGTACAATAGAGTAAAGATCGCTTTTCATCGGGGATCAAAACTAAACCTGTTTTGATTTACGAAACAGAGGGGGGCAATTGCTACAAAGTACATTGATATTGCTTAGTTTTTCTAAAAACACAGTCAAGCGTCAAGCGTGCAACCTTCTAAACTCGCTACAGGTGCATTAGTCTTTGCCAAACTACTCCGTACTCTTAGTATCTCTGATTTCTTGCAATCCGATGCGCTATCCATGTATACGCTAACAGAAAAGAGATTTTTTTGCGTAGTAGTTGTACTGATGAATAATGAATTTTCAATTGTTAATTCAAACTCAAAAAGTAAGTCGTTTCTGGGGGCTGACAAGAGGATAAATTTTCCAGTCGAACCATTCCATGGTATAATTTTGGTTTAGAAAAATACGTGAATAAATCGACTTTCGGTACAAGTCGAACAGAACTCGGCGAACACGACCGACATGTCGGTGTAGGGTACGGATTACGATAACTTAGCAGTGTGAACTTGAGCTTCTATAAGCGACTTATCTTTATCACATCGTCGAAAGGGCTTAAGTAAACGCCCGAGCTGATTGATGATACCGACGATAATCAGGAGCATCTCGACGATTGGAGCATGTTTTGATGCAGCAATTTTTTATATTAGCTAATTTTGGTTCAAGTAAATTTTAGTTTCCTGTATTTTGCAAAGAGATGGTTGTATTGCATCGATCGAAATCGAAGTGAAAGTACCATAAGCCGCGAAGCAAAGTGCTGGCTCCGGACTACGTACATGCTAACATGAAGGGACGGTCAAATGGTAAATCATTTCAAGGGTTTATGTACTTGCCACGATGAGTACAGCTTATTTTCTAATTTTTTAAGTATTCGGCAAACGTCCAAGTAACCGGACTACGTACATACTAACATGAAGGGACGGTCAAATGGTAAATCATTTCAAGGGTTTATGTACTTGCCACGATGAGTACAGCTTATTTTCTAATTTTTTAAGTATTCGGCAAACGTCCAAGTATATTCGAAATTATGTGGCTATTTACTAAAATGGATACCTAAGAAAAGTCAAAGTGTAAGAAAGCAGCGGAGTAATGTCATTTTTACAGGATTAACGTTATATATATATTATGTCTAATTACAATTTGGTGAGTACCACATACTAACTAACCAAGTTAACAATTTCGAATAACAATAAGATTTATTGGTCAGTAGTCTGATAGCTCTTGAAGAGGTATTTTTGAAAGTCTACGCGCACGGAATTAACCGAGTTTCACATTCCCATGTGCCGCGAGCCGGCTAACCTGATTATTAACGATAATATTGCAGTGTTTTTGCAATGACAGCAGCACGCAGTTATGGGCACGGGTTATAGTATAGGGAATGGCAGCATAGGAAGTGGCATTGCAGATATGTTAAAGTCTTTGTGTCGTGCTGCATTTAGCCTCCTTAGCATGCACTGAAAAACTATGCATCGAACTATGCGAACAAGCAAAGCTTATCGAATCTAAACAGTTAAAATGAGGACGCGACAGGTGATTTTATATTAATTTTTTGTTTTTGTTCTATTATAGATTCATGGATTCTGAGTTGGAGCTGCACGAATCAGTCCAAGAACTCCATGCTCTAGCAACCATGCCGGAACTGTACAAGTTGGCGGTGGACCTCAATCTTGCATCCACTTTGCTAGGATGTTTATCTCATGAAAATGCAGACATTTCATGTGCTGTGCTTGATTTACTACAAGAACTGACTGACCTTGACACTGTGAATGAGGCAGAGGATGAAACTGCAGTTTTCATTGATAATCTACTTGATCAGCAAGCAATTTCCCTACTTACACAAAATTTGGATAGGCTTGATGAAGCGAATAAGGATGAATTTGATGGAGTACACAATACCCTTGCAATATTCGAAAACTTATTCGAGCTTCGTCATAATCTCTGTGCTCAAGCTGGTCAAAATGTAAGAGCCATTCATTACAGTATTTATTCACTGCTTACCCCGCACATACCTAGAATGATGAACAATGATACACTAACTAATAATAATAACTTACCTTGTTTAATCTTGTTGTAGGGCCTTTTGCAGTGGCTACTGAAAAGAATCAAGGCACGCATGCCGTTTGATGGTAATAAGCTATATGCTGCTGAAATGTTGGCTATTCTCCTTCAAGATACTCAAGAAAATAGGGCAAAGTTGGGGGAAATGGATGGAATTGATATTCTACTTCAACAGCTGGCTGCATATAAAAGACACGACCCAGGTTCAAACGAGGAGGCAGAGTATATGGAAAACTTGTTTAATTGTATGTGTTCAGCTTTACTTTACGGTTCGAATAGAGAAAAGTTTCTAAAGGGGGAAGGTCCACAACTCATGAATCTAATGTTACGGTGAGTGACCATTATTAAATCATAATTTTTTTACCTTGCAAATTTGCAATATGCTATAAAAATATTGTATGTTTTAACATTTACGATACACTGCATATTGTACATTTTTACAAGTACATTTTTAGCTGCGTGTGTTGGCATATTTAGTCATTCGCGTCATCTTGTATTGCAAAAATGGGGACAATGTCCTATGACCACAGTTCAGTTAGTATGAACAATGTAATGTATGTGAAATGTTAAGTATACTTGTGGCAAAAACGTTGAAATTATCCATAGGAAAGCTGATGGGGTTTTATACTGCTGACAGTGACAACTAAAAGCTAATTTAGCTAATCCATTCTGTATGTTTTTGTGTTTCTCTTAGGGAGAAAAAGCAATCCAGAAGTGGAGCCTTAAAAATACTGGACCACGCGGTATCGGGTCCTGATGGTACGTCTAACGCAAACAAAGTGGTGGAAATCCTAGGACTCCGGACCATATTTCCTCTTTTCATGAAGACTCCTAAGAAAGCAAAACGGAAAGGTCTTTCTGCGTTGGAACATGAAGAGCACGTGGTCTCCATCATTGCCGGCATTTTACAACATACACTAGGACCTACAAGAAGCAGAGTCCTGTCAAAATTTGAGGAGAATGACTTTGAAAAGGTGGAAAGACTGGGGGAGCTTCATTTCAAGTACCTGGAAAAGGTCAACGCGGTGGATCAGAGCATTTTGGATGAGATACGAGGCGGTGGAGAACAACCGGAGGAGGATGAAATATACTTGAGAAGACTGGAAAATGGTTTATTTACTCTACAACTGATAGACTACATAATTTTGGAGAGTTGCATCGCCCAACCAAAAGTCAAAGACAAGTTGAAAAAGATTATTCAGTTAAGAAGGGGTTCACTGGACACTATCAAGGATGTGGTGAAGGAGTACGCAAATAATCTTGGAGATGACAATAAGGAATGGAGAACCAGACAACAGGAGAACATCAGTATATTGTTGGAACAGTTTTGAGATCATGTACCACATACAAATTAAGGTATGTTGATGTGTTTTGAAAACGCTCGCCTTAGATTCAGTCTCCAAAAAATGTTGCATCCTATCAAAACAATTTTGGTAGTGCATAGTGTTCAATTGAGTAGTCAGTTTTGTACTTGTTTAATAACTGCCAGTGTTTTTAATGCTGACATACCAGTAATTACTTTTATAATGAGTAGAGTAATGACAAAGTTTTTCATACTTTCTTACAATTTCATTGAAGTACAAAGGTTCATTTCATATGCAAAACTGAGAAAATAAAATATTATTATGAAGTTATCAGTTGTTGTACGACTGAGTTTTAAAAAACGTGTAACGTATCCAAGATATCATTTATACATGATCGAAAATCGAATATTGAAGGTTCATACTATTATATCATGCCAATTTGTCACCTAATTGTAGATTACCTCCAAATACATGTTCCTTCTCAAAGACTTCTTGCTTATAAATTCCTCAAAAATGACCTCTCTGGTGTGCCACTCATACCATCACAGTGGATTTCTGCGTCCCAAATACAAAATCCATGCAAAAACGGCGTGGCATGCAAGTTAACCCCAAGTTTCAAATTAAAACTGACGTGTAGTTACTGGCAAAATTGGATTTTGACCATTTTTCCCAAATAGAAAATCGCTTTCTCTATCAGTTACAATGTGACCCCAGTCTCCTAAACCCCTAATTGGGTTTCTATGAATTTTCAAATAGTTTTCAGACATTTATTTACGGAAAATATGATAAAATGGCGGCTGCAGACATACTATACTTTGGTAAAAAAGACGGATTGATAGAGCTCAAAATACCGAAAAACTCCGTCTCCCAATCATTTCAACAGTTTTCCAGGACACACATTCATAGTTCCTCGACCCTCTGGTCAATTGAACCCTGTAGATTTCGAAAATGAACTAATTTTAACAGAATTTTAAATATTTTCTCTGGTAAATTCCTCATGATTCTCTTCATGCTACGCCTCTGGTTTCATGCATTTTCCTCCACATCATCATCACCATTTCATTTCAACAACATTCATAGTGGCTTGGCTGGCTTATTCCTCTGCTTTGCAATATAGGATTCTCCTCGCCATGTAATTTTTTGGCCTGATGTGCTGCACAAACAAACAACTCGCCAAGCACAGAAACACAGACAAAGAGTGTGTGTCGGGGTGGTTGGGAGAGCGACTACTCTCGTCCCCACTAGAACGTCCTATCCCGTCTGTACTCTAAAGTTGTAGGATTTCTCGCATTAGGTTAGCGTGGCAAGCATGTAGGGAAAATTCTGAGAGGAGACGTGGTCTCTCTTCATGCTGTAGCAGGAGAGCAAAGTCAGGATAGGATGGGCCCAAGAGTATATAGTCTGTGCCGTGTTACAGCCAGCTCAAGTACGTACTGAAGTGCTATCCCGAAAACCCAGAAAGCTGCATAGCACAGAAGCAAGTAGACGTATAATATTTTACATACTCTCTCGGCCTTGGCTATTCACTATTTGGATTGGAAGCCAGCTTCCACCCTTATTCTCTGACCAGGTCACACTGATTTACTAAATAAAAGGGGTAAAAAGTAAACAATTTCAAATGAAAAATAGAAAAGATATTGAGAGCGACAGCGACGACGATGATGAAGGGAGGGTTACGAGTAACAATTCTTCCAAACTTCTCAGTGGAAGTGACAGTGGGACTGCGAGTAGTGCCAGTGGTTCGGAATCAGATTCTGCTTCAGGTTCCGAACATAGCGAAGAGGAGGAAAAAGAGGAAGACCATGACGAGGACGACGATGATGACGATGGTGAAAGGTCCCGTCACTCCAGTGAGGATGATGAGGACATAATTGACGATGAGAAGTCTAGATCATCCAGGTCTCCTAGTAGATCGGCTTCGGGGTCAGGCTCAGGCTCCCGGTCGGGTTCTGCATCTAGTCAAAGTGGATCCGACAATGAAAGTGACAGGTAGGTGTTTGTTTTTGTTTGTAAATTCATTGACCAAGACGTCACGACAAGGAAGAATAGATTATGAATATCTTGCATCTCCATCATATCATAACTTACAGTGATAATGGCGATGATTCTCAAGATATTAAGAAAATGTGGGAAAAAGATCCAGAAATGTTTGGTATTCGCAGATCTAACCGTAAACGTCCAAGCACCGAGTCAAAGCCCCCTAAATTAGTTCCTCAAGTGAAATCGAAAAAGCCTTCGCCTTCTAAGAAACCCACAGCTTCGACAAGTAGAAAACGTAAGATATCCACGGACGATGACGATGAAAGCTCTTCTGATGAAGAAGTAACAAGGTAAAATGCAGGAATTTTTTTACAGCATGCATCAAGCATCTTACAATCATTTAACGAATTTCATCAAATTGCATTCATTGGTCTCCCTTCCCCGCGGTATCATTATCAATTTTCGTTTGATTAAATTGTAGGGCTGTTCGGAAGCGTAATAATGTAGTAAGTTATAAAGAAGACGAAAGTGATGATGATGATCAGATGTCAGCGGATGATGAAACAAGTAAGGATCAGCCTGAGGAGGAAGAGGAACATCTTGACAACATTGAAAAAGTTATTGAATCTAGGGCTGGGAAAAAAGGAGGTTAGTTTAGGGCATCCGTCGAAATCAAACAGCATAGACATAGAAATATTGTAGCGTGTTGTTCCGTCAGTCGTAAGTAAAACAAATTGCATACGTTGTTATTCCAGCAACTGGACCTGACACCACCATTTATGCCATTGAAGAGAATGGTGACCCGAATGAAAGTTTACCAGAAGACACAGAAGTAGAAAGGCAGTTTATGATTAAATGGGCTGGCTTATCACATCTTCATAATACATGGGAATCCTTCGAAACATTACAAGAAAAGCGAGTAAAGGGACTTAAGAAACTCGACAATTTTTGCAAGGTACTAAAATTTAGGAAATTCGTCGAAATTTTTGATTGAGAAATTTTCCCAGTTCAACGTTTTATGTACGGTCTGGTAAATACCTGTATTTTGTAAACATGTAGAAAGAGGATGACCAAAGAAGATGGAGAGATTATGCATGCATTGAAGATGTAGAGTATATGGAATGTCAACAAGAATTACAGCAAGAATTATACAAAGCTTATTATCGCCCAGAAAGGATTATAGGTTGGTTGAATCTCACTCTAATTTCGCGAATTCTAATCTTCAGTGAAGATTGTTTTGTAGCATAAGCAGTATCGTTGACTCACTCACGGCTCTGTTTTTAATTGTAATATATTAGCTGAACGTGCAAGTGCGGAAGGAACAACAGAATACTATGTGAAAATGGGAGTGTCTTCCCTATGCTGATGCGACATGGGAAAACGGAAAGCTGGTGTCTAGTCGAGGACGTTATGTCATAGACAAATTTAAAAAAAGAGAAGCATCAAATAAGACTCCCTCTTCATCAACTAAAAGTCTAAAACACAGGCCAAAGTTTGTTCAAATCAAAATATCAGCCAACATATATGATTGGCGAAGAAAAGGTTAATTAATTTACCTCCTCCTGAACCACTACCCGCGAAGAAGCAATGAGTTGTACTTGAATTTGTAATTTTTTTCCTCATAGAACCTTGAACTACGAGATTACCAGTTGGATGGTCTAAATTGGCTTGTGCATTCTTGGTGCAAAGAAAACTCAGTAATTCTGGCAGATGAAATGGGTTTAGGGAAAACGATTCAAACAATCTGCTTTCTCTCGTATTTATTCGAAACCTATCAGTTACACGGGCCATACCTCGTAGTAGTACCCCTATCAACAATGGCTGCCTGGCAGAAAGNCAACAATGGCTGCCTGGCAGAAAGAATTTGCACAGTGGGCTCCGCAAATTAATGTTGTGACTTACGTAGGCGATGTAGGCTCTAGAGATATTGTAAGAACTTTCAAAATATATTATTCGTTATGTAAACGCGCTAATAATCTGCGGATATGATTTACTTTGTGGTTTGTTTAATTACAGATCCGTGAGTATGAGTGGTGTTTCAGGGATAGTAGAAAAATGAAATTTAATGCAATTTTAACTACGTACGAAATCGTTTTAAAGGATAAGAGCATACTTAGCTCAGCTTCCATGGGCGGTACTGATGGTTGACGAAGCCCACAGGCTTAAAAACGGAGAATCTTTACTGTACAAAACCTTATGTGAATTCGAAACAAATCATAGGTATGCAAAAATTTCTTTAGCTGAATACAGCCTTAGTCTTTCTTTAGCAGTGCACACAATACACAACAATGGAAGCTGGAACTATAAATCACTCTGGTTTTAATTTTATGGTTCTTCAGACTGCTAATTACGGGAACGCCTTTACAAAATTCTTTAAAAGAACTATGGTCACTCCTTCATTTCATTATGCCGTACAAATTTGACGACTGGGAAGTATTTGAGAAAGAACATGACCACTCTGCTACCAAAGGATATGGAAGACTTCATAAACAGTTAGAGCCATACATTTTGCGACGTGTGAAGAAGGACGTAGAAAAGTCACTTCCGGCCAAAGTAGAACAAATTTTAAGAGTAGAAATGACAACCATTCAGAAACAATACTACAAATGGATTCTAACGAAGAACTATACTGCACTCCGAAAGGGAGTGAAAGGCTCAGTGACATCATTTGTTAACGTAGTAATGGAGTTGAAGAAATGCTGTAATCATGCGTCTCTCGTAAAACCGATGGAAATACAAGATACATTAACGGCTTTAATCAAAGGAAGCGGTAAGCTCATGCTGCTGGATAAGCTCCTTGTGCGGCTAAAGGAAACGGGTCATCGTGTTTTAATATTCTCCCAGATGGTTATGATGTTAGACATAATTGCGGAATATCTACAACATCGCAGGTTTTCATTTCAAAGGTTGGATGGTTCGATAAAGGGAGATATGAGAAAGCAAGCGTTGGATCATTTTAACGCAGAAGGTTCACAAGATTTTTGTTTTCTGCTGTCTACTCGCGCTGGAGGTTTGGGGATTAACTTGGCTACGGCTGATACAGTTATCATATTTGACTCAGACTGGAACCCTCAAAATGATCTCCAAGCACAGGCCCGTGCTCACAGAATAGGGCAAAAAAATCAAGTTAATATATATAGACTTGTTACAAAAAGCTCGGTAGAAGAAGACATTGTAGAACGTGCCAAGCAGAAAATGGTTTTAGATCATTTAGTAATCCAAAGAATGGACACGACTGGACGCACTGTGTTAGACAGCAAAGCAGCTAAAAGTGGAACGCCGTTTAGTAAAGACGAATTAAATGCCATATTAAAATTTGGAGCTGAACAGCTTTTCCAGGAGGAAGACAATGAGGGTGACGACCAGTGTGATATCGACGAAATCCTGAGGCGAGCTGAAACACACGAAGAAGCCAGTAGGCCTGGTGATGAGCTGTTGTCCGCCTTTAAGGTTGCATCATTTACCATGAATGAAGATGAAGCTGATATTCCTGATCCCCCGACATCCACGAGGCAAGAGATTAAAGATTGGGATGACATCATTCCGGAAGACTTGAGACTGAAGGTTGAACGTGAAGAAAAAGAAAAGGAAATGGCAGACTTATACCTACCACCAAGATCAAGTAGAAGTCAAGCCACCACAGACAAAATACAGACATTAGGCAACGAGGCTCTTAACAAAAAGGCAAGGGGAAAGAAGAGAAAGTTTAAGAACGAAAGCGACGACTCAGATTACGAAGATGATGATGGGCGACCTAAGAAACGAGGAAGACCAAAGGGCCATGGCAAGGAGGGGCTGAAGGGATTTACGGATGCCCAGGTCAGAAAGTTCCTGAAAAGTCTTAAGAAATTTCCTTGTCCTTTACTGAGGCTGGAATTGATCGCTCGGGATTCTGGACTAACCGACAAGAATTTAAGCGATTTGAAAAAGCTGGGAGAGTTGTTAATTAATGGCTGCAAGGTAGGCAATATTTCAAAATTTTGCATTAAAGATTTTGGTTGTAACTTTGAACGTCCGTAAAGGAGCAAAAAATAATACCATGTAAACTTCGTGTTGGTTTTGCAGAGTGCAATAGCTGAGCAGAAAGCTCATCCGCACACCCCAATTAAAGAAGAACCAATCTCATCACCACCGGAAGATGCTGTTGCTGAAGATGGAAGTGTGGATGGGAAAAAGAAACCCCAAAAAATTCGCGAGAAAGGTCCTATTTATAAAGTCTGTGGTGTCAATGTAAACGCTAGGACCATGTCAATTGCACTTGAAGAGCTGGAGCCACTTGCTGAACTTATTCCATATGATGAAGCACTACGCAAGCAGTGGAAGTTTGATCTCAAGGTGAAAGCTACTCAGTATGACGTGGACTGGGCTGCAGATGAAGACACAAAACTGTTACTTGGAATTTGGGAATTCGGAATGGGAGCTTACGATAAAATTCGTGAAGCTGACGTTAGTCTTCACGAAAAGATATTTCTTGAAGGAGATAAGAAGCCAACTTTGAAACATGTGTCACAACGTGCAGATTACCTCCTCCGTGTAATAAAAAAACATCAAGCCATTCAGAAAACTAAGATCCCAAAACCAGCCAAAGAAAGGAAAAAGCGAGAGCCTAAAGGGAAGAAAGCTGCTGGAGATAATGCTGAGAATCATCTTGTCGCAGGGGGAAAGAAAGGAGCTGATGATACAAGCGTAGCTCAAGCGGATTCAACTGGGAAAGAAAAGAAAAAAAGAGCTTCGCGAAAGAAGGATGTAGGACCAATGCATTTTGCGGCAAAGGCTGAGCCAACTCCAGTTAATGTACTGGGTGATCTGGATCCTGTCATTTTTGCTGAATGTAAAGAGAAGATGAGACCAGTGAAAAAGGCGTTGAAGTCTTTGGACAACCCAGATCCTAATATGGATGAGAAAGATCAAATCGAACATACAAAGAAATGTTTGATTCAAGTTGGAGATCGAATTCAGGAATGTTTATTGGCTTATCCTGATAAAGAACATGCTAAAGAATGGAAAAGGTAACAGCTAATTTACACCCAAGTTTTACTTCATATAACTTGTTTGATTTTAGTTTTAATTAATGTTATGTATATTTTTTGCAGTAACTTGTGGTACTTTGTGTCAAAATTTACCGAATATGACGCTCAGAAATTGCACAGGGTATATAAGAAGGCAATCATGCACAGAGATAAAGCGGCTGACGACAAGGCTTCGGAACAAGTGGGAGCAGCGGAAGGAAAACACAGAGAAAAGAAACATAAAAAACACAGGAAAGAAAAGGATGGGCATGGACGAAGAGAGCATTTTAACGAGAATTCTAATTCGTCGTTTGTAGATGGTTATCCTACTAGTAAATCTACTAAACAGAACTATAGGGAAAGAGGAGGAGCCACAGCTACGGATACTAGAGGTCATGGAAAGCAGGCTTACATGGCAGCTGAGTATGACAGAAACTCCAACGACTCGTTTACTCCCACCTACGGTCAATATAATAGAGCAAAGTTTGCGCAAGCAGCAGCAACTAACGGACCACCCCATTACCCCCATGACAATAATGCCACAGCGCATCACCCCGTAGTATATAGGGATCGACAAAGAGGTGGAAGTGACCGCGCCCCTGGAGATCCTCGGGCTGATAGGGCTGTAGCTGGCGATCCACGTGACCGTGGTGGCCACTATCATAAAAATTACCACCACTATGAAGCGGATGTAGGACAAGGGGGTCGCCCACCAAGTGCAAATAGACAGAGCAGTGGTCCAGCCGGTAGCTGGAATAAAAATAGGTATTGCATTATTACGTTTAATTTGTATTATATTTATATCTTTCGAAATTGTATTTTATATTCCACATACTGAATCTAATATTGGATTTGGGTTTATCAGGTGGGAATCTTCCACTCATTACGGTGCACCAAGAAGGGATGACCCATCTGCAGCATATTATAGCGGTGGTCGTGGGGGATCTACTGCAGGCGCACCACCACCTCCAACGATTGGAGGAATTTCGCCGTATCAAAATAGTAGTTCTAGTTCAGTAGGTCGTATTGCACCCCCCTTATCACAATCGGAATGGCGACGGAGTGACCCTAAACGCCAGTTTTACGGAAATCCTCCCCCTGCCGACAGTGTTAGTAGAAAAAACCCAAATAGTGTTAGTAGAAGACCCGAAACCTATGATAAATATTAGTTCTTTAGTTGTAAAAATGTGTTTATAATTAAGTATACAGATTAAATACCAATTCTGTATTGCTACATTAATCATTCATTACGTATGATGTAAAATATTCTGTGTAACGTGTCATAGATAAAATGCCAAGAATTTGCGTTAACTGGCTTTATTTATATTTGTAATAAATTACGCTAAATATTCGTTTTACCCAGGGACAACATAAATTGTCTAAAAAAGAACTTTCAACGTTGTTTACTTGCTGTGAAAAGTTTATTCATTCATCCACTAATCCACTCCACATTCATATTCATACATGCACATAACCCATCTCATGTTTCTGTGGGGCACTGTGCTTTGCATTCTACGCACTTATGGATGGCTGGATTTTGTCGGCTACTTGGGACCGCGTATTCAACTTTCCATTTGGTTGCATTGTGTACTTATGCTTATGCTTATGCATATATTATGCCTTCATTCGCATGTACGTCAGTCAGCCAGGCTCGACTCGACTGGACAGAAGCAAGCGGTGTTTTGAGTTGCGTTTGTAACATTTTTCAGCGTTTCAAAACTTCAAACGCTTAAATCTCGAGATTTGGTGGTCCTAGAGAGGTGACATTTGACGAGTGGACGTTCCTCGCGATCACCTACAAAAATAGCTTGTCACACATTATTGGTATAATTGGTATTAATACCCTAATCAGTTTGGTTGAAGGTGTTTAAGACATGATGGTGACTGAATCCAGTAACGGAGTACCTGGTTCTATGGAACCTGTCAAGACTTTAACTGACGACGAGGCCGCTTTGTACGATAGGCAAATCCGGTTGTGGGGCGTGGATGCTCAGAGACGGTAAACGTTTGAAACTAACTAATGTTTAATGGCTTGAATTGAATTAACAAGTTTGCTACCTTTAAACTTGTAGGTTAAACGAGTCGAAAATATTAATTATTGGAGTTGGTGGTGTCGGTGCTGAACTTGCCAAGAACATTATTTTAGGAGGCGTGAAGTCAGTCAAGTTGATGGATGATGCGAGTGTCAGTGAATTGGATGCTTCAGCACAGTTTCTCGTCGAAAGAGATGCAATTGGTCAAAATGTGAGTACTAACTACTCTCGAATTCATGTTTGAACTGTCAATTGTAGTAAATATTTTTGCTGCCAGCCGAATCTCCTAAAATAATGAATAATATTTGTTGATTTTTAATGTTAGAGAGCCGAGGCGTCCTTGCAACGGGCTCAGTTACTCAACCCAATGGTAGAAGTTACAGCAGACAGCAGCAGACCTGAGGATAAACCAGATGACTTTTTCACTGGCTTCACTGTCATTTGCGTCACGAACTGTTCCAAAGCTGAAGCTTGCAGAATTAACCGAATCGCTCGCCAACATGGTATAAGTTTCTTCGCTGCTGATATTTTTGGATTTATGGGCTTTATCTTCTCAGATCTGGGTGAACATCATTACAAGAAGTATGCATTCTTTACTTTACATAGTATTTATAATTAACTGATGACAATGAGCTGCCAATTGTCAACTCATAATTTGGACAATAGGGAACTTCCGGCGGTTCGAAAAGACAAAAAGGATCAGGGATCTACATCTGTGGTGAATAAAGTGGCACATTTCCTTCCGTATCAGGATATTCTAAGTATCGATTGGAATTTAGCTGACTTTGCTACCCGTATTAAAAAGACTCAACCGGCTGTGTTTGCTGTTTTCGGTGCGTTTTTTATGTATTTTATTTGTAGCTTGTATGATTGAATGGTTTAACCTCTGTATTTCTCGGTTAGTTACATGTATTTATTTGATTAACCTTTAGTGTTATTGGAGTTCTTTGAAAAGTGCAAACGGAAGCCACACCCGGCAACCCGTGAGGAAGACTTGAAACAGATCCTCAGTATTCGCGATGAATACATTGAGAGAAATGGAATATCAAAGGAAAAGGTCGAAGACGCTTTGTTTGAGTAAGTGTAAATTTAATTCTTGGGGTAGCAGCGTGCGGAAAACTATAACTGTATCGTGACTATTTGCATATATTTTTTGTTTAGAAACGTTTTTGGGGAATTAGGGCCAGTTTGCGCTATTACTGGTGGTCAGTTGGCACAAGAAGTTGTGAAAGCAGTCTCCAAAAAGGATGATCCGCTGATTAACTTTTTTGTATTTAATCCAGTTGCCGGAACGGCATATGTTGAAAATTTTGTATGAGTTATAAGAAGGTGAAAATCACTTAATTTAAGTACATATTTCGTTAAGAATGTTTTTACTTAAGTGTAGCTATACTGTACTGGATAAGAATTAAAAATCAATACATTTTGCATTATTTATAGAACCATTTAGTAAGCGTTTGTTTTATTATCTCCCGTTTTACAGTTTACACTTACAAATAGTTACAATTATAGACCATGTACACCCAAACTTAAATCATTTTACCCATTTCCCCTAAAATTACAACCTTTAAACCCCTTGTTGTTTCGGTAAATTACATTGCCAAATTTTCTTCGTCTATATTGCTTTTCGAGGAATTGAAATAATCCACAAAATATATTGCCAAGTCCAGTAGATCGAAGAAGCAGTTATACTTCGCCCAACATTCTGATTTCGTATATTCGCCAGTTTGAGCAGCCATTTGGTACTTTGATATATATCTGCCGCTTTCCTTTCCGGGGGCTGGTGGCCTGTAAAATTACATTAAATTTGAATAATACCTTGGACTATATAATAATTTTATTTTTATATAATTTGTGGTCATACGGATAAAATATCTGAAACGGCAAAGCAAACAATCCATATTTTTTAGGATGCCTGTGTGCGTCGCATATAGTTTTCTGCAGGCACTGGTCCGGATTTAAGCCTATTTTATTCCTCATGTCAGAACCCATTAGATTTATCATTTTATCTGTATTCAGTAAATGATTTAATATAGTTTGACTTTCATCTTCCTTATTGCTCCTTCCGTCCAAATTAAATGGTCGAATGCCAGTGAACAAAACAGGTACAGCAAACACCATCATCACAACGAGCAGAGCGAAAAGGCCGAAAATTGACTAGTCGTAGAAATTAAATAACCCTTGCTTATATAATCAATAATTTAGAAATAAGACGGATTTTATGACACCAACTTGCAATTAGCAGCATTATAGCATTAGCATACCTGATTAGCCAAGTCCACCGTACTTCCCTCAGCAGCCCTTTGTGGTAATGTAAATGAAAACAACGGTACAGTCAAAGCGACGGACGTATTGAAAAGCCGCCGTCGAATAAACGGTTGTGCATTCGCTAAACTTAGCTGTCGCAGTGATTCGTAGCCTTCATTACTTCTCCCAGATTCGAGAACTTTGGGATTATTGTAGTTGCTGGCTTCAGAATCTAAAGGGATAAATCCTCTTGGTGCTCTAGGACTAAAACTGGGATCTGGAAACTCATTAACTTTTATGAAATCTGGGTCTAAAGCTGTTTCACACGACACTGGATGAAATACTCCCAATATGAAAAGCCATAAAAATGTACTCGTCAACACAAGCAAGATGGATTTTATCGTAGTTCCAAACAACTTTTGACGAGGTGGACACGTAGCCATTTTAAAAATAGTATTTATTTATTATGGTTTTTTTGGGAAATGTGATTTATGTTTGCAAACTATCTTAATATTAAATCCAGCAGAAAATTGGTATTGATGAGGCTTCAACTACTTTGGAACTGGGAACAAATATCCGTTTCATAAATTATCTTGGTATTCTGCATATGAATTGTGAACCATTGTGTTTTTCAACCAAATCTAACGGGACATTTGCTCATTTCGTCGGTATCCTAACTGCATTCTTCTGGTTTTTCCACGACACGATAGACTCAAGATCAGCCAGGTGAATGGAACATTCGTTCATATTGTTCATAAATAAATATTATATCGGTCACTAACTCGTAAGCTCATCTTAAGTGTAGCATATGCATGCAAAACAAATGCGTAGTCATTGCTAGTTGTAGCTTGTAGCTAGCAAAGTTGTAACAAGTTGAAATGACGTATTTGCTAATTAGCGAACAAAGTGCAAATTCATGAATAATTGATACATGAAGAATATAATGCAGTGGTGTTCTTTAAGGTATACATAAGAAAGACACTAGCTGGGTAGATATTATCAAAACTGTAACGGGACACTGGAATTATACACCTATTCGAAAGCACAAGCCATGAGGATCATTTCTGCACTTTACAGTGCACCTTGTCATGTCATGTCCTTGTTGCCTGCCACCAAATCGTAGATCTACATTGCAATCAGGAGCATTTTCGATGACGCTGAGTTCCTATAAAAATACTCATCCTCTACAGTTTTTCTTTGTGTAAGAATCATACCTATTCCTAACTAAACTGGTAAACTTGTATCGTGTCTTTTACCATTGTATAGTCATCGTGCCTAATTTTCACCAAATTACATCCTTATCTAGTGTTTGCAATTTTATTGTTTCTTTATTCGTGTTGGTAAATGAGATTGATAAATTAATAATTGTATCGTATCTTTTACCATTGTATAGTCATCGTGCCTAATTTTCACCAAATTACATCCTTATCTAGTGTTTGCAATTTTATTGTTTCTTTATTCGTGTTGGTAAATGAGATTGATAAATTAATATTGAGCTTTAAACATCACCCGTTTCAGGGCTACCATTGTGATATTGATACCAGTCCATGAGATATCTTCCTAGGGGAAGAACGTCAAAAAAGCACGAATATTTTCGCCCACACTTTGTTTTTGTGAATTTTCCTACTTTAGCAGCTTCCTGGAAAGATGTTGCTCGAGACTGATCCGCATCCTTCGATAAATGGTCTAAGAGCACAGAATGCAATTAATGCAAGTTTTATATGTATAAGCATACTTAAAATGATAGTTTAAATTAGGTAAGTTTGCAGGACATACGGGTAAAAGATTTGAAAGGGTATTGCCAACATTCCATATTTCGCATTTTCGGGAAATCTGTGAGCTTCGCAGATTGTTTTCTGCAGACATTTTTCCGGTTCAAGACCAATCTTTTTGTGAAAGTCGTTTTTGATCAGTCTTGCGATCGGCTCTATTTCGAGAATCCGAGCCATGATTCCACCATCTCCGGCGCTGTTACTCCTTGCACCTGGATTAAACCTCGTTCCGGTTAATAGCACTGGTAACGCAAAAATTAGGACACCGGTCAACATGGCAAACATGCCAAAGATGGTCTAAAATATTTTTTAAAATCCACAGAACTTTCATGTACTGTTATTTCATTGTGTTTTCATATGCCGAAAGGTATACTGTATGTCACTGATATGTATTTAGTTGATTAAGATTAACCTGATTAGCCATATTCACGGTAGTCTCTTCGGAGTCACTGTTTGATGGTAACTGGTAAGAGAGTAATCCTGCGGTTAAAGCGATAGAAGTATTATAAAGTTGTTTACTTGAACATTCCTTGCATCAGCCCGGAGGAAAAGGTTCGCAAACTTTCATATCCATCATTTGGACTCGGATTATCAAAAATTTTCACCACTTTAGGAACGTCTTCTATTTCCTGGGCATTTTCTGCCTTCCCTGGCAAATGTAGCGAACCATGCGATGAACCTTTAGAGGCGAATGTTTCGGGAACAAAGTTTAGCACAGAAAACATGAAAAGCAGAATTGACAAATGGAGCGTCCTATCCCCATGTCGGAATTTTTTGCAAGACATATCGCTCAGCCAGTGTCTTTGTTTCTTTCACCTTTACTCTTTCTAAAACCACTTGCAATTAAACCTTTTGACCAGTGGCCAAACTCTTTTTTCGTCCTTCTCTCTAAATGAGCACTTCTTTATACAACGAAATCCTCCAAGAATCTTAACGTCTCGTGATTCGTGTACATATGAATAACATATGAGCATTGACTAAAAAACTGGGACAAAATGGTCATTGCAACCGTGTTTCCACCTCATTTGAAATGCGCATCGCGCATACAAATTGATAATAATAAGTAATTAATGTTAGCGTAGTCCCACCAAAATGCCAATAATCACACCAGTTTCGGACTTTTACTATCTTTGTTTTACAAATTACAATATTAGATGCTTGTTTAGCACTTCTTTCGTGGAAATTTGACTTTCGTTTAAATTTAGTCAAACAGAAGTGTAATTTCTGAAATTTCTTTTTCTGGTCTTTTC